>JANHAA010000272.1:0-35159 GCA_026225975.1 Clarireedia hainanense | reverse complement strand
CCTAACCCTAACCCTAACCCTAACCCTAACCCTAACCCTAACCCTAACCCTAAACTTCTTATTTTTCTTCTTTATAATAAACTACTAATTCTTATAAAAGTTATAATAATATTTTAATATTCTTATTATAAGATATTTATTAATTATTATATTAATTTCTATAGTTAGATATCTAAGAATTATAAATTCTAGACTTTACTAAATCTTATAAAGAATTATTTATATTTTTTATAATAAAGTAATATTATTATTTATATACTTATATTCAAAGAATTTAAAAACTATTCTCTTTTTTTATTTAAAGAGTATTTTAAGTAATATTTCCTTTTTTTAAAGTCTTAAACTTTCTCTAAATATTAACTAATCGATTCTTTTAATTATTAATCTAATTTCCCTTTTTATATTAGAAAATTTTAAAATTAACTATTTATTCTAAATACTTATAAGTTTAATCTTCCTTTACTATTATTTTTCTTTTACTTTTTTCTATTTCTAATTTAAATCTTTATTAGATATTAATTTATTAAAAACCTTTTCTTTAATAAATATAATTTTATTTAATTTCCTCTTATAAATACTAAAAATACTAACTATAGTAAAAAAATACTTTACTTAAAATAATATAAATAGATTAGTTCTTTTTAAAAGAATAAAATTTTCTTTAAGATTTAGTATATTTATATTAAATATTTTTAATATTTTTTCTTCTTTTTATATCTTATTTAACTTACTAAATAAACTAAATTTCTAATTATCTTAAACCTTTTTTACTTATAATATCTCTATTACTAAGTAAATATATTATCTTTTATTTAGTTATAAGTTTCTTTAGAAAATATTCTTCTTCTTTTAAAAGTTTATTATATTAGTAATATAAATTATAATTTATTTTATCTTTTTATAATTTATTATAATAATATATTAATATCTCTCTTAGTATAAGAATAATAAAAAATTAGTAATAATAAAAAGTTACTTTAATATAATATTATTTTAAAGACTATTTATAATAAAGAAATTAATTATAATAATAATACTTCTAATCTTTATAGTTATATTATTATATATTTTATTGAATATCTTTTTCTTATTATTATATCTAACTATAATATATTAAAAGTTAAGTTTAATATTTAATTTAGCTTATTTAGTAATTTTACTTATAATCAAATCTACTTTAATATTATTATTAATTAAAGTTAATATCTCTATATATTTAATTTTAATTTAAACTTTTAAATTAGTAATAATAAATAGTATTTTAATTTCTTTAAAAGTTATAGATTATATTATTACTATATTATTATTAATCTTACTTTCTATACTAAGAAGTATTATTATTATTATATTTTTAAATAATATCTTTTAGAGAATATCTAAATAAACTATTATCTTTCTTTTTATTATACTTTTCAACTTATTATTAAAGATTTTATTAAGTAATATTATTAAGTTTATAATATACTTGATTATATTTTTATACTTCTCGATTTAATAAATTATTTTTAAATTAACTTTCTTTAGTATTTTAGTCTACTTCTTATTAATATTAATTTTTTTTATATTTATATTATTCTCTAAATCTTTAACTTCCTTTATAAAGAGTTTCTTCTAATTATTAATATAAAGAACTTTTAAAACTACTATTTTCTTTTCCTTTTAAATCCTCTTTTTTAATATTTTATAAAAGTTAATTTAAATCTTTTATATATTCCTTTTTTTATTTTCTTTTAAGATTATTATTTTTATATTAATTTAATTCTCAACTTCTTTATTATTAAACTTTTCTATTTTTACTATTTCTTTTAATATTCCTTCGATTAATATAATTTTAAATAGTCGAGTTAATATTATATAAAGCTTTATTTAATTAGTAATAATAGTTTTAATCTATTAAATAACTACTATATTTTAATATTCCTAGATTATATCTTTACTTCTTTTTTTTTTAAAAACTTATATAATTTTCTCTCTCTTTTTAACTTATTTATAAAATATTCTTCTTTTTATAATCTTATATATTAAGCTCTACTTTTAGTTAATAATAAAGTCGAAATAATCCTTTTAAAAATAACTAAGCTTTTAATAGTAGAAATAAACTATTTAATAAAAATAATAAAGTTTATTTATATAAATATTAACTTTTGAAATTAGTTCTTAAAAAGAAGTTAAAGAATTAACTTTCTTTATAATATTTATAAAGTAAATTTCTCTTTTTAACTTATTAAACAAATAAAATTTACTTTACTAATTACTTAGGATTATATTAATTATAACTTTTATTAATATTATTAATATTTTAAAAACTTTAATAAAATCTTTAATTATATTATTTGAAATAGTATACTATTTTTAAATAATAATAAATATAATAAATTAATTCTTCTTAAATATTTATATAATATTCTTAAACTAGTTTACTAATTAATTTAAAACTTTCTATTCTCAAATATTTAAATTAAACTCTTGAATAGTTTTATTAATCTTAAATATCTTTATAATAGTTTTAGTTATCTTATTATAATATATTATACTAAATTCTTTAATATTAATCTTAAGTTTCTAAATTACTTTACTTTATATTCTTTAAAGAAATTTATTTAAAAACTAAATTTTTTAAATATATTTTTCAATCTAATCTTTTTTTAAAAAAGTAATAGATATAGTAGTAAACTAATAAATATATATTTAAATTTCTTCTTTTAATTCTTATTTCTTATTTTTTAAAGCTTTTAAGAATATATATAAAATTATTTACTAAATAGAATTATAATCTTTATATTCTATATTTAAAGTAGTATAAAGTTTACTTTAATCTTAATTAATTTATTCTAATAATATCTTAATATACTATCTTATAATCAAATTATAATAATAAAGTAAATATTTAATCTTTATAATATTATCTTATTTAATATCTTTAACTTAGTTTTCAAACCTTTTTAAAAACTCTATAATATTATACTTTTTAAAATATAGAGTTTTAGAATTTTAAAGAAGAGGAATAGAAAGTATAACTTTAATAACTATAATAAGTAAAAGTTAAAAACTAGAGATTTTAAAATAATTAAATAAAGAAAAAGAAGTAAATATTTATAAATTATTTTTAGAAGATATAAAATATTATAGTTTTAATAATAGTAAAGTTAGAAAATAGTAACTAATTTATATTATAAGAAAGAATAATAATAATATTTTTTTTATAATCTACTATCTTACTTTTATAACTTTATAACTTTCTTTTATAATACTTTTTCTAATTATTAGAAACTTTACTTTCTCTTTTAAATCTCTTTCTACTTACTTTTATTTAATATTTATCTTTTTAGTAACTATTTATATATCTATTTTACAACTTATTCTAGTATATAATATTATTTATATATATAAAAACTTTTAATTACTTAACTATATAATTTACTTTAAATAGAAAAAATTATTTTCTTTATAACTTTCTTTTACTTTATATTATAATATTCTTTCTCTTTTCTATAATATTTCCTTTTTTCTAATATCTAGACTTCTAGTCTTTATAATTTACTTAATACTAATAAAACTAACTTCTTATTTTAAATTTATATTATCTTAATAAAGTAATAATAATATATATTATTAATAATTATTATTCCCTATATAGATTATTAATATAAAAGAGTAAATAAGAGTATTATCTAAATATATAATAAATAATATTATTATAATCACTTTTTAATAAGTAAGAATATATAAAAAAGAAGAGGATAATTTTCTATTAATAATTATATTACTACTTTATATATATAGAACTAAAGTAAGTAAATAATACTCTAGCTAATTAATATACTCTAAACTTTAACTTTATTATAATAATAATAATAAATTATTTATAATTACTTTATATAAAGTAGATTATTTTATTGATTAATATAAAAAATAATAAACTTTTAAACAAGACTTTACTACTTTAATTATATAATTATTAGTTTTAATAAATTGAAATATAACTTTATATTCTTTTATAAATATTAAACTTAATAAGTTGTTTATCTTAGTTAAATATATTATTTATACTTATATATTCTTTAAGACTAAATCGAATATTCTTCTACTTTACTATTTATATAATTATAAGATTTAATTAGAAAGTGATAATAAGAAAGCTTTTAAATATAATCTTCTTTATAAAATATTACTAGAAAAGCTAGAAGTAATCAAAGAATATATTATAAATAATTTAATTAAAAACTTTATTAAACTTAGCTAAATACTTTTTATTATCTTTATTTTATTTATAAAAAAGTTTAATAATTCTTTATATTTATATATTAACTTTAAAGCTTTTAATACTTTTATTTATAAAGACTAATATTTACTTCTATTAATTAATAAAACTTTAATTTAACTTTCTAAAATAAAAGTATTTACAAAGTTAAATATTTACTAAATATTCTATTATATTTATATAAACTTAATCTCTAAGAAATATACAATATTCCGAACTTAATATAATATTTATAAATATAAAGTTATACTTTTTAAACTAACTAATAGCTTAACTACTTATTAATATTATATAAATAATATTTTATTTGATTATCTTAATATTTTTTATATAATATATTTAGATAATATTTTAATTTATTTTAAAAATAAACTTAAATATATTATTTATATTATTATAATATTTTAAAAGTTTAAAAATACTAGTTTATAAGTTAATTTAAAGAAGTATAAATTTAATATTAAATATACTAAGTATTTTAAATTTATTATCTTAATTAATAATATTAAAGTTGATTTTAAAAAAGTTATTATAATTTAAAAATAAAGATATTTAATTATTATTAAAAGTATTTAATCTTTTTTAAATTTCTATAATTTTTATTAATAATTTATTTATAACTTTAATATTATTATAAAGTTTTTAATTAATTTAATAAAAGTAATTACTTTCTTTAATTTCGATATAAACTACTAATAAGTATTTAATATTTTAAAAGAGATATTAACTTTTATTTTACTTTTATAATATTATAATTATAACTTTTTATATATATTGAAAATTAATATATTTGATAATATTATTATAAGTATATTATTATAAAAATATAAAGATAATTAGCTTTTAATAACCTATTTCTTAAAAATAATATAATCTACTAAACTTAATTATAAAGTTTATAATAAAGAAATACTTATAATTATAAAGTTATTTACTAATTAGTATACTAAGCTTATTAGTATACTATATTAGATATAAGTTTATATTAATTATAAAGTTTTAAAATACTTTATAACTATTAAAGTTTTTAATATTTATTAAACTTACTAAATTAAACTTCTAATTAATTACTATTTTTTTATTATATATTATCTAAGTAAAGAGAATACTACTATTAATACTTTAATTTATAGAATTAATAAATTAGACTTATAAAATAAGTCTAAAAAGTAATAATATATATAATAGTTATTTAAAAATATATAGTTAGATTTATAAATTTTAGCTTTCTAACTAGATTTTAACTTTAAAAAAATACTATTTAAAGTAAATAAAATATTAATATTAATAAGTCTAATTAGTTTAATTTTATATATATTATAAGCTAACTAAGAATATTATTCTCTTTAAACTTTGAGAATTAATAAAAAGAAAAGTATCTTATATTTTAAACTAGAATTTAAAGATAATTTATTATTCTATAATAGTTATTTTATTATCTTAGATATTAAAGATTTAAAGATATTATTAATTTATAAAGTATATAATTTTATAACTATTATTTATTTAAATATTAAGAAGATTTAATTACTTTTTATAAACTATTACTAATATATAATATAGACTAATATTATAATATATATTTATAATTATTATATATACTATTATAATTTAATTTCTAAAAATAAAATATCTAGTTTACTTTACTTATTATTAATTCTAATATATATATAAAAATATATTATTATAGATTATTATAGTTTTAATAAAGATAAATATAAATATAATAATATACTAATTATTATTAACTATTTAAATAAGTAAGTAATTATAATTTTATATTATAAGACTATTATTTCTTGAAAATAGATTAAGTTATATATTATATATATTTATTATTATTATAACTTATTTATAACTATATTATTAAACTAAGAATTATAATATATTTCTTTTTTCTAAACTAAATTTAATAATATCTTTGAAACTAAAGTAAAACTATCTATTATAAACTATTTTTAAACTAATAAATAAATAGAAATATATAATTAGTATTTATAAAAGTAACTAAAGTTTTTTATTAATTATTATCAAGATAATTAATTTAAATACTTATTAATAATAGATTATATCTAGTTAATATTATTATATTCTTCTTTTAATAACTTATTTTTTTTCGAAGTATTATATAGTTATACTTTTAAAACTTCTTAGGATTAGAAATAAACTAAATAACTACTAGTTAATAATATTAATATTTAAAATATATATATATATACTTATTATAATCGAAAGATATTTAAATATATCTAGTTTATATTTTAAATTATTTAAAGATATATAAAAAAAGAAGTAAATAAGAAGTAGAGATTAATCAACTTTAATATTAATAATTATATCTAATTAAATATAAGATATTTACTAACTTAGTAATTATCAAAGAAGCTAAATTACTTTACTAATAGATAATTTAAGATTTTAGAAAAGATTAGCTATTTATATTATTTAAAGTTATTTAATATTATATATATTTATAATATCTTCCTTATAAATAAATTAAAGAAAGTAATTAATAATCTATTATTTAATTAATATAATAAACCTTTACTACTTATTAATATTATTAGAATTAATAAATATAAAGTAAAAGAGATATTAGTTTATAAACTATATAAAAAGATATTAAAATATTAAGTATAATAGAAAGGTTATAATATAGATTTAATATAATATAAAGTATTAGATTTAAAAACCTTTTTAATACTTTTTCACAACTTCTATTATATTAACCTGAAAGTATTAAATCTCTTAATATTACTTTTAAAATAGATATAATTATAAGAAGTTAAAGAAGATAATTACAATTATATTAATAATAATTATTTAATAATAGTAGTTAGTAAGAAGAAATTTATAAACTTTATAATAATATAAATTTAGAATAAAATACTTTTTTCACTTTTTTCTTTATATACTTATTTTATAATTATTTAGTTATTTATACTTATTATTTAACTTTATAAAATATAACTTAACTACTAATTAGAATATTTAAAAACGAGTTTTTTTTAAAAGAAAGAAGTAATATTATATTTCGAATAACTAGTATTAACTATTATCGACTATTATTAACTACTATTAATTATCTATATATACTTTAAATATATATAACCTAAATAGTATATATAACTTCTTATTATATATAAGCTCTTTTAATCTTAAACTCTTCTTAACTCTTTAATTATAAATTCTAAAGTTATTTAATATTTTTACTAATAGTCTTATTATAATATTTAAATTTTCTAAAATAATAAGATAATATTAATAAGTTATTAATATTACTTTAATTTATTTATATTCTTATAATATTTACTTCTATATATTATTCTATTAATATTCTAATTAAAGTTAGTAAAAAGATTATTATTAATTAAATTAACTATCTTTTATTAAGTTATAAAACTAATTTTAGTTATATTAATTTATTAATATTAATTAATTTTATTATAAATAAAATACTCTTTTACTTTATATTAAGAAATATTATATTTACTTTTTAAAATAGATTAAAAGATAATTTTCTTTTTAAAAGTACTTTTAATTATTCTTATAATAATATTTCTTATTATATTAATATTATTAATATTAACTTTTTTAATTAAAAAAAAGAATATCTTAATATTATAAATAAATAAAAGTAAAAAGATAAATATAAGATTAAAGCTATTATTATTACTTATATAATCAATAATTAAATAAAAGATTATATTTAGTAAAAAACTTTCTACTAAGTAAAATTAGAAATATAAAATACTTAGATTTAATTAAGTTATTAAAAGGAAAGTATATAATATTTCTTTATATATTAATAAGAAATCAATATTTATTTTAAATTAAAATTCTTATTAATTTAAAAGTAAATAACTTTATTTTTATTAATATTATATTCTTTAAAATATTTAACTTTATTTAAAAAGTTATAATAAAAAGATTAAAGATATTTTTTATAATAACTATATAATAAGTTATATATATATAATATATATTTAAACCTACTAAGTAAAGTTAAATAACTAGTTAAGATATTATATTAAAAGTATTATTAATATTAACTTTAAGTTAAATAAACTATTTAAAACTTTATATTCTTTTTTATATATAACTCTTCTTTTAATAATTTAATATTTTAAAGTTAATATAAATCTTTTTACAATATATTTATTATATTATATTAAACTTCTTTTACTTTAATATATAATATTATCTTTTTATTAAAAGTAATATTATTAATATTTAATTAAAAAGTAATCTATATATAAATATTTTATTAAAAGGTAATTAACTTTTTTAATCTTATTATATAGATTCTTTATAAATAATATAAGTTATTAAATATTTAGTAGTAATTATAAGTTTAAAGTTTAAATTAGTATATTATTATTAGAGAGATGATTATAAAAAGATTTAATTAAAAATTCTTTTATATAATCTTTCTAAGTTTTATAAAGATTTTATAAATAGTTATACTAAAGCTAGCTAGTAGATTAAAATATAATAAAAGTTAGATTATAATTTTAAAACTTAGTTTAATATAAAGTAAACTAATATTTAAATATTAATATTCGAAACTTACTAAAGTTACTTTATATATTAATACTTCGCGACTAATTATAAATACTTTTTACTTCTCGATTTAAATAATATTTCTAAATTAAAATAATAAATAAATACTTTTCTTCTTCTTTTTAGTTTAATAAACTTTAATTAGTTATTTAAGATTTTTCTATTAATCTTTATACTAATTACTATTTATTAAACTACTTTTTATTTCTATATTTAAATATTCTACTTAGATTTACTTTTTTATATATAATAAAAATTCTTACTTATAAATAACTTTCTTTTTATTTATTCGAAGTAATAATATTTATAATTACTTTATTTACTTTTTATTTCTCTTTATTTCTTCAAAGATAATAGAATAGTTAATTATTAATAAAATAACAATTAAATTTATAATACTATATTAATAACTTAGTATTTAAGTTAAAGACTTTATAAATTAACTTGAAACTATTTATATTAAAAATACTTTTCTCTATTCTCTCTACTTTCGTTTAAATATATAGTCTAAGTTATAAAACTTAGATAAGTTTAATAGTTTCTACTTTAATATATAGTTACTAGTTATTAAAGTTAAATTATAAGTTAATAATAATATTATAAAAGATAAAATTACTAAGTTTTATTATATCTTCTTAAACTTTAAATCGAATATCTAAATATAAATTCTTCCTTTTATTAATAAATTCTCTTTTAATTATAAAGATATTCTTAATACTCTTTCTTTAATATATAAGAACTTATATTATATTAAGAAAATATTTATTTATTTATATACAATTTATTAAAATATTAACTTTTTAAATAGTTATATTACTAAGTTTCAATATATTTTATATAAAGTAAATAGAAAGAGTTAAAATAATAATAAAAAGATTAATACTTTCTAATCTAATTTAAACTTAATAATAATATAATAATTTAATAATTAATTATATAAACTTAATAACTTTAAAAAGTTTATATATTTTATATAATATTTTATAAGTTTATATCTATCTATATCTATACTCTTAGTTTAGTTTTAATAATAGTAATTACTTTATTTTATTTATAGTTAATCTTATTATTTATAAGTATTATCGGCTAAACTTATAAATATAAATATAATTAAAATTAAAGAATAAATTAAAAATAGTTTAGATTAAAAGATTTTCTTTACTTTATTTTCTTTCTTTTAATTTATTATTATTTAAAACTTTAAATTATTCTTTTAAAAATATTTAAAAGCGAGTTTTTTTAAAAGAGAGGGTAATATAATAATTATATAATAAGTTGTATATATATAATATATATTTAAACCTGTTAAGCAAAGTTAAATAACTAGTTAAAATATTATATTAAAAGTATTACTAATATTAACTCTAGGTTAAATAAACTATTTAAAGTTTTATACTCTTTTTTATATATAGTTTTTCTTTTAATAGTTTAATATTCTAAAATCGATATAAATCCTTTTATAATATATTTATTATATTTTTATTAGTTAAAAGTTATAATAATAAAAGAAGTTAAAAAATCTTTTATTATATTTATTTAAATCTATTTATTAATAATTAACTTTAAACTTATACTTCTTTTTTAATTATCTACTTTATATATTTTATAATCTTTAAAAAGATATAACTATTTGAAAATCAAATCTTTCTAGATTATAAATAATATTAATTATATTAATTTATAAATTTACTTTCTAATTAAACTTATTTTTAATTTATAATATATATTTATATTAACTTTGATCTTTATATAATTAATTATAAATATTAAAAGGATATAGATTAGTAAGATTATAAGTTAAATAAATATTAAAGATAATAAATTAATATTAATTATTTAGATAACTAAGTAGTTATCTTAATATCTATATTAATAATATTATAATATATTAAAATAAAAGAAATTTTACTTTATTTAATAGTTTAAAAAGTTGAATTAATCTTTATTATAATTATACTTATAATTTTATAATTATCTAAGTTATATAAAATATTTATAAAAGATTAAGTTTATATATTTAAAATAATAAAAATTATCTTTAAAAATAAATAATTAATATAACTTTTAATTATTATTAGAAAGTCTAAATCTCTTTAAAAACTTTAAATAAATTATCTAAAGAAAATTATTAATTTATATATAATTTTTAAAGTTATTTTTTATATACTCTATTATGAAAATAATTAATATAAATTAAATATTACTTCGATTTATAAGATTAATCGATTATTTAAAAAGTAATAAACTAACTAAGAAAATAAATAAACTATTCTTTTATTATTTAAATAATTATATTCTATTTTTTAATTCTATCTAACTATTATAACTTCTTTATTTAAAATTAATATTAAACTTTCAATCTTTAATAAATATTAAGAATTCTTAGTTATATTCTTTAAATTTAAATTAAATATTCTATTATTTTATTATTCTTATAATTATAAAATTATTTTAAAAGAAGATATAAAAAGTAAATTTTATTATAATCTATTATATAAAATATCAATTAAAGAATTAAAAATTATTAAAGAATATTTTATTAAGAATTTAGTTAAAAGATTTATTAAATTAAATTAAACTTTATTTATTATTTTAATTCTCTTTCTATATTAAATTGAGTTAAGCCTAGATTATTTATATAAAAAATATATTTTATATAACTTCGAAATCAGTTTTTATAAGAAGTGAAAGCGATTTATTTTAAATAAGTTAAAAACTTTAATAATTAATTTAAGCTTATATTAAAAAGTTAAATAGATTATTATATTTTTATATCGATTTCTAAATATTTAATATACTTACTTATAAAGATTATTATTTATTATTATTTATTAATAAGATTTTTACTTATATTTTTTATATAAAAATCTTTACTAAGTTAAATATTAGATAAATATTCTATTATATTAGAATAAACTTAGTTTTAAAAGAATATATTATATTCTATATATATTATAAAACTTATAAATATAAAGTTATACTTTTCAAATTAATTAATAGTTTTATAATATATTAGTATTATATAAATAATATTCTCTTTAACTATTTAAATATTTTTTATATTATATATCTTGATAATATTTTAATTTACTTTAAAGATATACTTAAATATAAAGTTTATATTAAGTTAATTTTATAATATTTTTAAAATACTAGACTATAAGCTAATTTTAAGAAATATAAATTTAATATTATTTATACTAAATATTTAAGATTTATTATCTCGGTTAATAATATAAAAGTAGATTTTAAAAAAGTTATTATAATATAATAATAAGTTTATCTTTTAATAGTAAAAAGTATATAATTATTTCTTAGATTTTATAATTTTTATAAATATTTTATTTATAATTTTAATATTATAATTAAACTACTTATTAATTTAATTAAAGTTAATATTTTATTCTACTTTAATAAAAATTATTAACTAGCTTTTAATATATTTAAGTATATATTAATAAGTATATTATTTTTTTAATATTATAATTACTTACTCTTTTATATATTAAAAACAAATATATTAGATAATATTATAATAAATATACTTTTATAAAAATATTATCTCAGTACACCGGTCTGCCTCCCCGAGTTTAGCGGCCGCCGCATCAGGCAAAGTGCGTGCACAGGCCGCCCGCCGCTTTCCACGTCTATAAAAATTGCGCGCTCCCCTTTCTTTTACCAATATCCTTTCTAATACTCTTTCCAATACTCTTTCTAATACTCTTTTACTTGGTTATTCGACTACCCTGCTATACATTGTTGATCCCTCCTATATAAACCCACTCCGAATACCCTTTACATCGGCCTCGCCGTAGTATTTTACAGGTTTAGCTTCCTACTCTCGATATCGCCCTATCGTAACCCTTACAATACCGCCCTTCGGTAACTCCGTTCGTAGACGTTTTCACCTCGTCTTTGCATTCATAGTATTGGGATCTGCCTAATCGAAAAAATACCTCACAATAATATAGCTAGCTACTGCCGAGCTGCGCCGCGAATAAATAATATATCGAGGGGCAGATCCTTAATGATACCGCCCTTCGATAACTCTGTCTACAAACGTTTTCGCCTTATCTTTGCATTCATACATTAGGATCTGCCTAATCAAAAAAATGCCTTACAATAATGTAGCTAGCTGCTGCCGAGCTGCGCCGCGAATGAATAACGTATCGAGGGGCGGATTTAGGATCTGCCTAATCGAAAAAATACCTTACGATAATATAGCTAGCTACTGCCAAGCTACACCGCTAATGAATGATATATCGAGAGGCAGATCCTTTACAACACTGCCCTTTGGTGACTCCGTTCGCAGACGTTTTCGCCTTATCTTTATATTCATATATTGGGATCTGCCTAATCGAAAAAATACCTCACGATAATATAGCTAGCTACTACTAAGTTGCGCCGCGAATGAATAATGTACCGAGGGGCGGATTTGGGATCTGCCTAATCGAAAAAATACTTCACGATAATATAGCTAGCTACTGCCTAGCTGCGCTGCGAATGAATAATATATTGAGAGACAGATTCTAGCGAGTTTCCTATATCGTGAGATAGTATATCGAACTAGGTTGATTTGTGATAAGACAGGCCGATTCTTGCTAAGTATCCTTGAAACGAAATACGAAATACTAGCAGTCTGAGTATCAGGCCACAAACGGACACAGAGATATAGGTTTTTACTAGAGGACAAGTTCTGGAGCTGTATAGTTCTATTTTTACAAAGGGAAAGTTCTATCGGTATACTGGAGAGGCGAGGAGGGGCTGTTAGGAATATATACACTTTGTCACCGATGATCGAGAAACGATGTTAAGGATATATCTTGCGCGAGACGGACTGTGTTAAGAGCAAGGGGCTATATTATAAGAGTGTACGGAAGCTTGTAGAGGATAGCCTTTCGAGCGATCCAAGTTAAACTACTATTGTGAATTCGGCAATTTTGATCGCACGAGCTAAAGTACAAGCTGAGGTCTATGCCGAAGTCTAATCCGCCTCTATTCTCCTTGCTATTGTATGTCTCTAACTCCTCGACTATATTCTTGATAGCGCTTGTGACGAGGGGCTCGTTTCGGCCTTTCCTGACTCCTCGCTAAGTATTGCCTAATCGCAAAAATGCCTTATAATAGTGATGTACCTGTCTGGTTGCTTAGCCGCGTTACAAATCCCTTTATCGTAAAGTAGAATAAATCGGATAAGCTTTCTGTGTTTCAAGACGAGTGATAAGCGATATATACTTTGACTTGGGATAATTTATAATAAGACAGGCCGATCTCTATTAAAGACACTCTATCCTCCTATATACTCTGTACGATAAAGAGTTGAGGAGAGGTGCAGGGTTGAAATAAGTAAGAGTATGACAAGAGTACGTAGAAAGCTGCAGAGAGAATACTTTAGTAGGTAGTCCGAAAAATGCATTTAAACTTTTATTTTCCCTATTCCTGTTTTTTCTTTTTGTATTCTTTATCTAAGTCGTTCGACTTTATACTAGTAGCTTAAGAGAGCAGTTTCTTGAACATTATTAATTACTTTTACATTTGTTAAAATAACTTTTGAACCTATTCATTATACCTACATACCAACAGCTCCACGTTCCAAGATTGCAATACCTCAATATCCTCCTATCCAAAAGCAATCTTGTATCCTCAACAAGATTGCAATACCTTAATATCCTCCTATCCAAAAGCAATCTTGTATCCCCAATAAGATTCAGTATATTAAACCAAAATATGTAATAGCTATATTAGCAGTTGATGATCATAGAGACTATCAGTTAGAAACTCGAGGTATGTTCTAATATTCAACTTTCAATAACTATAATTAACTTACAGGATTCGAGTAGAGACTAGTATTATTGGTAGTAGTAATAGCGAAAAAAATAAAGACTACAATAACAATAATAATAATCTCAACCTTCCTACAATCGAAACGCTATAGTATGCAAGCTTGTCAGAGTACTCGATCCGGGGTAATACAATTCAAGGAGATAAGGAGGCAAGTTTGGACAAATTAAACAAGCTTTCTTCGATAGAGAAGATCTTAGATTCGCTTTCGTATAAGGAGATTTCGACGAATAAATATCAGACCAGCTAAGACTCTCAAAGTATATACTTCAACTCCTTATCGCTGCAAAAAACAGTCTACTAACTATATACAGAAAGACTATTAGTTCTTGATAATAACAACGAGCGGTGGAATATCGAAGAAGACTATATTGTAGCCGAGAATATATCTTTATCACCTCTGCTCAAACTACATACCTTACTCGATATATCTGCTTAAAAACAATACTGTCTTGAAATATCACGAAATCAAATTCCCTTATCTTACAACTACGAAGAAGAGGAAAGTGTATATAAGGAATTAACACTATATTCTCTACTTATAGTATCAGATAAGGATACTATAAGCAAAGAGAATAAAGATATTTCTAAACATAAAACGGATATACTCCCAGATTTTGAGAAGCAAATTTTAGCTTCTATCTTTGGATCTCTACGTTTTCATTCTCAATCCCCTGGGTTGTCGCAGTATCATAGTGATTCAGGATATAATCAAAGCGAAATTAGTTAGGATAAATCTAAAGAGCTTAAGTATAGCTCTCCGTTTAAGCATCAATATTATAATAAAGATCGGTCAGAGAAGCGACAGTATGAAGAGATAGCGGTAAAGGCGATATACAACTATAACGAGGATAGTTATATACAAGGCGAGTAGGAATATATACAAAGAGACAGGGAGGAGATCAACGAAATCCGTTACTCTGAGCACAGTGTCTCTACAAATAATGAGGATAATGAAGACTCACGACTTGCAAAACAACGAAAATTTCCCTTATTATATACTAACAATATATTAAACTTACCCTACAAGTATAACCCAAAATATCACCTCAGACCCTGTTATAATATTCAGAGCGACTACAAATATCAGCTAATACCTATCAGCAATAATTATTATTGTTCTTTACTAATCTCGCGAACTTCCTATATAGGAGAACCAGTATCATTTGGAGAATATCAAGAATAGCCTTTCCAAAGGTTTCTAAAACGTACTACAATCGAGAATAATATAATATACAATCTCGAATTTCAGATATAATATATTCTGGAATATCTTCATCTTCCTATCCTTTCTGAAGTATTAACCAATAATACTAAGAAAACAACATCTGTAAAAACTTCAATTCTACTTAAAGCTATTGTACCTTCTATATTAAATACCAGGACTTCAAATACTTGTAGTATTGTTATACCTTCTATATTGAAAGCAACGACTTCCAGCAATTGTAACATCGTTATACAACCCGAAGTACTACAGCCAGCAATATTACAAACTAAAAGAAGTCGTATTAGATAGATATCAAAGGAGAATAAGACTATACTTAGGATGAAAAAGCATAGTTGCTCTTGGGAGAAGATTTACTACACTCTTCTATATCAGACTTTGGAGGCAATCCAAGTATAATACTCAACAAAGCTCAAGAAGTGATTATACTTCAAATTTCTATTATAGCCGATACGTTGGATCTGGTACCTCCCATCTGCCTACATCTCCTATAGGCCTATAAGAGGTGTAGGCAGATAAGATATCTTATAGATCTATACTATCCCCCGGCTATAGCGAAGTGGCGCCGGTATATCTTAAATCGGGATGCGACTCTTAGGCCTTCTTATAGAGTTATCGTAAAAATAAAATTTAATACCTCTCCCAGATACCTATATACCCTCCTATATATATATGTGGCTCCTATATACTTATAGGAGATATAGGCGGATAAGAGGTACCAGATCTACTAAAGGCAGGGTAGGTAAAGTATAGGACTTCAAGCTAACGAAGTCTATAGAATCTATAACTTCGAGATTACAAAGCTTATATATCAGGCTTACGAAGCCTATAACAGGTATAGACTTTACTATATTTTAGAGAAAGCTCTTCTCTTATTATTTATTATTAATTATTTCTTAATCAGCAATATATATTTCAGTATATTTTAATATAGTAGATATCTGATAGATCGTTTTTGTAGAACAAGAGTAGTTCGTAGAATTTTTATTTAGAATATAAGTCTATATAGTATTTTCTTTATTAGTACTCTTTTTTTTTTTCGATATCTATTTAGGAGGTAAGATTGACTTTGTTATCTTTTTATAGGTAAGTAATAACTAGATTAAGTTACTTCCAAGAACTCTACTAACGAAATAAGTAGATAAGGAATTCGGCGGCTATTATATAGGCTATATAGATACTAATAATACAATTAAATTCATTAAGGAAGGCTCCGGCCTCTACAGCTAGCTTAACTGCTCCTCCTTCCAATAGTATACTACGAACTACTTACCTTTCAGGTGATATATAGTAGAACTAGGAGCGTTTAGGTATCTCCTAGAGGTCGACTCTATACGTAATAGATAACCTCCATAATATAATATCTCTCAAAGATAAGCTATATTCACCGCTATTTACTAAACGTTAGGCTGATTAGAGAAGAATCTTATCGAAAACACCAGGATAAAGAAGCAAGTATCCAATCTCAAAATAATACTTAGAGGCAAGACTCTATAACTATAGGGCTCTTGATCTAGTTAATTCCTTGTATAGGTACATCTCTTCTTATATAGTTAGTGAGATGTTGATGATAAGATATTAGATTAGTGATAAGATGACCTCTGAGTCATTATAGATTCGGGTTTATATCTCGCAATTACAAGTGTAGTATATAAAGCTTAGTGATATTAGTAATAAGATATTAATGATAAGATAAGATATTAGTGATAAGATATTAGTAAGATGTTAGTGTATAAGATGTTGGTGATAAGATAACCTCTGAGTTATTATAGATTCGGGTCTGTACCTCGTAATTGCAGGTGTAGTGATAACCCCTGAATTATCATAGATTCAGGTCTATACCTCGCAATTGCAGGTATAGTGTATAAAGCTTAGTAATGTTAGTGAGATATTGGTGATAAGATATTAGTGATAAGATAACCCCTAAGTTATCATAGATTCGGGTCTGTACCTCGCAATTGCAGGTATAGTATATAAAGCTTAGTGATATTAGTAAGATATTAGTAATGAGATATTAGTGATAAGATAACCCTTAAGTTATTATAAATTCGAGTCTATACCTTATAATTGCAAGTATAGTATATAAAGCTTAGTGATGTTAGTGAGTTAGTAAGATATTAGGAAGCTTTTATATAAATACTAGTCTTCTTCCCCCTACAAAGTTTTAGGTGTAAAATATCTACTCGATATAACCGTTATAGAAAACAAAGGGTTATAGGCGCTCAAACATAGTAGCAAGTACTATACTTTCCACAGTCCTTGGTATAGCAGCCCACTCCGTCACCACGTATTAGTAACTATTAATATCAAATTTGTCTATATACTGACTTCGGTATAGTAAATCGAACGAGCTAGGCAAAACACTTGCACTTATAATCCCTCGAAAACCCGATGAGCTACGGGAATAGCTAGCTATAATAAACAGGGATCTTGCGGCGTTGGCGAAGCGCTATAAACAGGTATAGACTATATCAATCGATAGCCTGATAGAAAGCAAGGCTATTTATACTATCGCCGGGGCCGAGGAGCTAGCTCTCTTGCCTAGACACATCAGGCCTGACAAGGACTTATATTCGGATAATATCTATATACTGGACCTCGATAGCAATAATCTTATCTATAATAACTACTGCTACTTTCACCTAGACACATTGCCCGACGCGAAAACATTGAAGTTGTTGAAGACACCAGCTAAGAGGTACTAGCTGGGGGACATCAAAGAGCCGGTGTACCTATATATCACTACTGATACAGTGCCGCTTGCGCCTATTGTCGACGAACAGTTAGTTGCAACCAATTATATAGTACTGGAGCCGCGGGATATACTATACTCTGTCGTACTAGACCCTAGCACTGTAGCTCTGATATCCACGATAGAGAATACTTTCCACCTCGTCTACGACATATACGACGCGGCTATCTTGCAGGCCCTACAGTCCTGTACTATAGAAAGCCACCTGTTCCGCGAGCTGAGCTACCTACTACTTAGTATAGCTTCCTGCTCTCCAGACCAGGTATAGCTAGCCGACGCCGACTCGGATAACGGCGATAACGTATTGCGTCTACCAGAAGAGCTGTATAGAGCTATACAGAAGCTGTCTACTTTCAAGTATAGCATCCTGTCAAGCTCTAGTATAGAGCTAATATCAAGCTTCCTGAGTAGCTTTCACGAGGACAGCAAAACCCTCGGATACTCGCCCACGGACATCTCGTACTGGATCAGGCCGGTGTTTGTAAGGCTGGAACGCGATTTGTTGTATAGAACAAGATTCCAAGTTGTAATCATCGCTGCTATAGAAAGTGGCAAAGCCAAAAAGCGAGAGTTCAAAGCTATAGTATTCTCTCTTCAATACTTTGTAATTATCAACGTCAAACCTTATAATATCTATATTTTAAAGTGCTATAACCTGTTAGCCAATCGTATCTTATATACTTGCTACGATAGGGACAACTAAGTTATACTCAACTCCTATAATAGCTTCCGAGTTCTTGTATATTTTCTCCTCGACCCGTCGATCATTGAAACTGACTAGTAAGTACTACTATTTTGTAAACTTATTTAACTATATTACTAATCGATATCCGATTCCTGCAGATACTTAGAAAAATTCGCCCTAAACAAGACTTTTGAGCTAGTAGAACAAAGAAGGGAGGATCCTGTATTACTCCAACTTGTCGATAAGAAAATAATTCGGGATAATAGACTATTTTCCAGCTTATACAGTAGATAGAGGGGTCCTTCGTGTAGCTGTATCCGCTATATTCTAGTAGTTCAGGCCAGTAGTAGCGCCTCAATGTCGAGTTTCGTCGCTGTACCAGTACTATAGAAGCTTATACTTACTCGATAGAAGCTGACTACAGCGGAAAAGCTCGACTATATATCCGAATTCACATCTAGTACTATCTATAGGCGTTTGAAAAAAGACTACTTGAGCTAGTACAAGCGGTACTAATAGGGCTAGCGAAGGCCGCTCGAGAGGGCAGGTACTAACTAGGCCCTCCTTGACGCCTCGCTTACCTCACTCAACAGTCCTCTAATCACCTGCTATATAATTAACCTGGCTATGCTCTATAGGCTCGTTTTTTTCGTCCCGTCGAGTATCGTAGGCTGTGGAAGTAACCCGACCGTCTACTCGAGGGACCTAGGCCAGGTGCACTGTAGATAGTTTACACAGCAGTTACTCAGCTCGCACCTGCAAATAGCAGTACGTATCTGTAAAAATCTGAAACGAGAACGTACCTCGATTTACGTCGTAGCGCTATACTAATCGGTGTCGGATGACTCTATCGCGGACTAGGCCCGGGCCGAGGAAGAGGCGCGGAGACAGGCAGAGCTCGAGTACCTCCGCAAGGCCTTTATACTATAGATCGAGAAGAAGAATATATACATATTATCCTTGTAGGAGTTATATTAGTATATGCGAGATTTGTTTAGCTAATACGTTTTTTTCCCTAGGGCTATATATGACCTCGTTGTCTTTGTTATTGTCGGCACTAAGTTCAAGGTACTCTATATAACAAAGCATCCGCGAATTCCGACAATAGATAAAGTACTCCCTGGCTGTGACCTAGAGTTGGAATATTTTCGTAATAAAGATCTATTCGAGCAGCTATAGCAAGGTACAGGTATCTCGGTAGAAGATATACAAGTCTAACTAGAGTTTGCTCTGATCGACGCGATGACTCGAAGAGGCTAAAAACGCGCCTTGGATAAGGATCCGGAGAATATATAGCCTGAGCTATTCGATATATATATTAAGACCGACCGGACTGCTATCGAGGCGGCGCTGACCTAGACGCGCAAGCTGGCGGTTTCACAAGGCAACTAGTACTCAGAGAGGTTTGTAGCACCGTACTTGTACTAACTATAAGGGGGTGGTTTGTATATAATCTTGTTCACTTTTGACTAATAATATAAGAGGCTTGGAAACATAGGCTCAGATTGAACTATAAACGATTCTATAAAGAGGAGAAAGTTTATATTTATCTAAACCCGCCTTATTCCTATTTATATTTTCACCGAACTTTAATCGCTCGACTAGACAATTGATATTCTTCTGATTAGTAGCGAGGCCTGAAATATTGTATTGCCGCAGCTCTTCAATAGTATCGATAAACACCTTTGACTGCTTGCTAATTATATCGACAGAAGTCACTATTTTATAAGATTAGCTTGTAGAGAGAAAAAGCGAACTTTTATTAACTTACTGCTTTCGTAAGTACCACTTCTTGCTCGATCGAGCAATTGATATTCTTCCGATCAGTAGCCAGAACTTAGTACTGCTTGAAAAGAGGTTAGTCCTAAGGGTTAATATAGAAACTTTGTCTTAAACTTACTCGAGCCGGATGGGCTAGGGCTCACGAGATCGTGGATCTAGTTTTACTCTTCCTTTATTTATCGCGGTCCACGAGTATACGATATCATAGTAGCCAAAGATAGGAGTGGCTAGGACTTATAAGATTGTAGTCCTAGTTTTACTTATCTTTTATCTTTCGCGGTCCACAAGTAGAAGCTTAGATAAGTAACTCAATCTTGGCTCTCGAGGAATAATAAATTACCTCGAGGTTTGTAGAGGACACTATATACAAATATTAAGTCTTCGTCCTCCAATAGTCGTAAAAAAGAGAGTTGAGATATTATACTAGCAGAAAAAAGAATAAATGAATCTTCCAAAATATATTCTATCTAGGCGAAGCTAAGGGTATAGACTAAACTAAGGCATATAAGAATAATATATAACTCTACAGTAGCCTCTTACAGAATACTTTGCCTACTAACCGAAGTATTTCCTAACCGAAGCTATAAATACCAACAATATAGATTGTACAACGAATATAGATTGTTAGCTGAAAATCCTGTATACTAAGAGTATATTATATAATAAGGGCTCGGTTTAGACGAAAAGAAAAAGTTGCCAGTATACGACAACAGACCGAAAGAAGCTCCGGCCAGGCTAGCCAGAACTATAATGCCTATATAGTAGGTAAAAGAGATATTAGACCCACACGGTTCTAGGTATTACATATAAGTCCCAAAACGTGATTACGCCAACTACGTCTAACCCCAGGTATACCAAGGTTGTAAAAAGATGCTTATTCTATACTAAAAACCTGCAAACTAAGCAACCAGTAAAATCTAAGCTTCTAGGATCTAGCCTATATCTATCTGTATAAATCTCTATTACTCTACACTTGTTATATTCTTATAATATTTCTTGAACAGTAAAATTTCTATTACTGTTATTTTAGTAATATCTTTCCCTTTGAGCTTTTCTTAACAATAGAGCTTCTTTATTTCATCCAACTCAGGATCAGGTTTAATGTCTTCCGGTTTCTTCACAGGCTCTAGCGTAGAGGAACTTGCTCGAGCCTGTAGCGCTAGAGTCGGTATACTAGAGACTTGTTTTGCTGATTCTGGTGTCAGAGTCTGAGAATCCTTTGAAGCAGGCTTTGAATCAGGCTCTGGAGTAAATCCGTGACCGCTAGGTGTTGGAGACCGATTGTTGGCTGAACACGTCCCATTAAGGTATTCCTTATATCGCAACTCCTAAGTTCTGTAAGTATCTTAAATAAGTTTATCAGCTTTTTCCTATCCTCAAAGACATCTAATTGTAGTTCTTGTCTCCCAACTCTTCTCCCATTGACTATTAATATACCATTTGACTAAAATTTGAACGTTAATAGGCCTAGAACCTTTGACTACTTTTAGCTTTGGCCGAAGTTACTCGTGTATCTCTTGCTAATCAGTATCGTAACTTATCAGTTTATTATCTATAAATGGAGCAATTCCCTGTACAGCTCGAGTATACACTCTAGTATATTTGTAAGACTTGTTAGTGTTTTTCTTATCTCCCCTTCTTGTATCAGTCAGATTACTGTAATCGCGCTCTTCGAAGAAGTAGTCTATATCTTTCTCCCTTTCTAATTTGTAGGATTTAGTGTTCTAAAGTCTATATTCTGTCAAAAGTCGATAAGAGTTACCTATCTTCTTGTAATAGTTGACAGCAACTTGTTTATTAGAAATTCCTGATACTTCACATACTATTTGAGGGTTCCAAATATCCTTAGGGTCAGGATCATATTCCGAGACAGGTTCCGATTTGTATTATATCTTATCGCTTGACTAGCGATCTGTATCTTCTTTATTATTCCCGTTTTCGCTATCAGTTACTATAACTTTTAGGATAAATTTTCCTTTTCGGAATAAGAAAGTCGGAGTAGTCGGAGCAGCGGAGCCTTCTCTCTTAGAAGTCGGAGCAGCGGAGCTTTCTCTCTTGGAAGTCAGAGCAGCAGAGCTTTCTCTCTTGGAAGTTGGAGCAACTGAGCCTTCAATCGTGTCTCGCATATCGTTAATATCCTATATATCTTTATCGTCAATATCATCCTTAAAAGTGCCTTGTAGCCGAGTTTTCTTAGCTAACGAAAGCAGCGTAGTTGAAGACTCTCATTTTGCCTTCGGAGGTTCTCGTACTACACTATCAGATATTATCTTTATGTTGAATTCTGGAATATCAGATAATTTTGGTGAGCTAGCTTTGCCAAAATCGAATATTAACCTTTTTAGTATATTTGATAACTCGGCAGTTATACTCGAACTTGGAGCCTGAGTTTTCAATAAAGCTATAGGTCTTTGATTTAAATCTTGATTATCATCGTCAATTACAACTGGATCTGCAGGTGTTTGTCCTCGCTTTCCTAAAGCACTCTTCGTAACAGCTGTAGCTCCTTTAGGCGGTCGGTTACTATTCTGTATCAAATCAATCACCTCAGGACCCCGACTAGCGGGTGATAGAGGAGAAACAGAAGAAGAAGATATCGCACATTTCTGCTTTTTCTATCCACTACTCATTGTAATATAATAGTTTTTTAAAGAGTTAGAAGTTCTTATCGTCTTTAAATATATTTATTATCCTACCAAAATCTAAGAATAGAATTATACAGCTCTACAATTTTCCTGAAATAGTAAATATATATATAGTATCTATAGACTTATTTATTAAAATAGACAATCTCTTCAACAAGCTTTTATATTCAAAAAATCAAGAAAATAAACTCCTCTATATCTATAGTATATATAGCTCTTGTAGTTTCCCTTTGGTCATTGTACAATTCTCGATCTGGAGATACCAATTATCGAATTAGTAGAATTAACACTCTTCAAAGTCGCAGTAGAAGTCGTAGAAGACAAAGGTTAAGAAGAAGATAAAATATAACTAGGAGACCTTAGGAAGTAAAGTCTAGGGAGAATTCTTGAGGGAGGTATAGCTGCCTAGAAGCCAGGATCATATAACAAGTAGTACGTAATAGATAAGTTTTAGTATAAAGAAGCTATTCCCCACTGACGTACCTACAGAGACCTATTCCGATTTATAAGAGTATTCCCAAATCGAGGAATAATCCCTAAACGCCGAAATAGCTTCTTTTTAGATTTATTATCGATGAAATATACCGAAAGTATATATAAGAATATAAAAACGCTGTTCTAACAGCTTTGTATATAGAAGTCAGTAGATAGATCAGTTCTAAGTTACTTACATTTTCACATCCTCTTACATAGTCTATAGCTTTTCATATTTAGCGGTCTTTAGTAATAATCTATTCTTAACTATCTTGCTTTTGCTATCTACAGACTATTGCCTTAAACCTCTTAGGCCTGAATTACAGACTTTACAAACCTGGTCTAACCCCACAATATTTACTCTATATTTATTATATTATTCTATCCTGTCTTTCGATATCTATTTCTAAACCCTAAAATACTATCTATAATCTTTCGGCCTAAGCTTTACAGGTCATAGACTCTTCGAGCCCTCTATACAATTGTTGAAGAATATCGTATAGTTTTTCTCTACTTAAGAGTACTAAGTAAATAGCAAAGAAGAGCTTCTGATAAACATAGTAAGATGTTTAACGAAGTCTATAAAGTATTTCGAAACACCGTCGATAAAAATGAATCTCGTGATGTAGATATCCTAGTTCTCGAGTAAGTTCCTCTACACAAGCAACTAGCAATAGTACTGGAAGCTGCTTAGTAAATTATAATCTTTGAGTTGTAAACTCAATCGCTGATATATATCCTTGTTGTTGAAGAATATTATGATCAAGGATATTAATAGTAGGTAGTATTGCAGATATACGTAAAGCATTGTAAGCTGAAAACGATAACATTATTGAACTTGAAAACGAAAAATTTTACACAAAATAAAAAAAAGTATTTTACTACCTACAATTATTCTATATATATTAATCTTAATCGTCTATAAATAGTAGCTAACCACTGCTAGGTCACAATAACTACTATATTATTCTATAAATAATAGTCAACCGCCATTGGGTCAGTGGCTATACTAGGTTACTGGGTAATATATAAATAACAGCTAATAACTACTAGGTTGTTTCAGAAATATTAGCTAATAGGTTATTTAATTATTCTTACTATTCTTAGTTCTTTTCAATCTAATAAATATATATAAGTACTAGATAGTAGAGTTAGATCGAGTAAGTAGATTTTTTCTTATATTTAAAATAGTATTATCAAAAGAAGCTAGATATCGAGAGCGATAACATTCAATAAAGCGATTTCGTAAACAGTATATTAGTCTCTTCAAATTAGCTACTCGAATCTCTTTGAATTGCGAAGTTGATACTTTTATACTCTTTCAAAGACAAAGTATATATTATACTTTCAAATCGAGGGAAGATGAAACTTAGCCTCCAAATTATCAAGAAATCGTAAGATAATTCCTAGAGAATATTTTCAGGTTATATAACTAATTATAAATAGAAATCTCAATTTCTTCTAAAATTTATAAGAACAGCTATAGATTATAAAAATATAGTTAAATTGAAATTAAATACAAAGTCTAAGATTAAGCAAGAGATTATATTAGGAGAACCAGAAGTAGCAAAGTCTAGAGATTATTTGGAATCTATTAGGATAGTTCTATTATTGCCTCCTTAGTTGCAATTTGTTTCTTAGATAGACGATACTATCAACTAGTTAGATAGCTAATACTAGAACTTTTAATCTCAACTATATTCAGGTCTATTAGTAAGGTATAGGCTACAGCAGAAGCCCAGTGGGCGGCGGGCTGCGGCGTAGAGCCCTATAGGCCGGGTTTTCCACTTCTTGAACTATACAGTCTCTTCTATAATAGATTAGTTATTGCCTATTACCTTATGAGCTACTAGCTATAACCTATCTTATTACCCACCTTATTGCCTACTAGGCGACGAGTAGCCTACTCACGACCCGTGGGTTACCTATTACCTAGTAGATTAGGTTTTTAGCAGCCTATTAGGTTCTTAGCTATTTGGCCAAGGCCCTATACCGAAGGCGTGGAGACCTATCGAAGTGTTGTTTATTAAGTCTCTTCAGGTCCTAGAGAGAGTGCTAGATCCATTAAAGGAGGGGTTCTAGTATAATGAAGGCAAGCTAGTACCTCCTCAAAACAGAGGTATTGTCTAGTAATAATCAATTTGAATATATCTAAATAAATTATCTCTGAGAACTATACTAAACCTCTACATATAAAATCTATATCTTCGTTAGAGTCTTTCAAATATCTACGTAATAAAGGTTGAAAGTCTAACTCAACAAGCCTGATATATTTATCGAGATTTTCAGATACAATCCTTCTGATTTTCATTGATATATTACTATTTGCACAGACTGATAGTGTATTAATATAGATCAAGAACTTAAGAATAAAGTAATTACTAGAAACTACAATATTTCCCTTTCTCATTCGAAACTCTCTATTAAGGATATTTTATATATTTGGAGAAGCGAATATCTTATATATTTTTTAGTATATACTATAGAGAACTATTTTAGGATCGGCCAAGTTATGTTTATCGAGAATATTCTCTGTAATATACCTACTGCTTATATCTTGTATAGTGGACGATCTCTTCAGAACGTATAGCTCAACTTCCAAAATCTAATCTTATATTAGGACCTAGAAGGACTAAACTCGAAATAGAACTTACTCTACTTATATCCATTTTTATAACCTTATCTATTCAGCTCTTTACCTATTGCTGATAAGCTTGCGGTTTAGTAAGTAAAGTATACAACGATGATTGTTCAATTTGAAACTTACATTCGACATCTAATTACTATATTAAGACAATACAACGGGTACGAACTTCATAACTGTTGTAGCTATATATAAGCTCTTTGATATAAGGTATATAGCTTGCAATCCCAATTCCAGTAGCAAATATAATTACAGTCCCGAACACACTAAGATTATATTGTAGACCGAATAGACTATCTACGAAGACAGTTAGTTTTTAGTCAGTTAATCGTGCTAGTTTCCCTGTAAATCCACGACGGGGTTTGATCAGTAGAGAAATCGTGAATCCGTCAACACTTCGATCCCACTATACGATTATAAATAGGTGACTTTAAAATATTGATGTAATTCCAGTAACAGGTATAGTTATAAAAATATATTAGCCTGCTTTTATATTCTAAGGCCTAGGAACTTTAATTGTAACTCTCATTACCTAAGGAAGATTAGTAACCTCAGCAGATACGATCGCTTTACCGTATATAAAATTTCTTAATAGAAAGATAGCTATATGAATTAAAGTTAGGATAGACTATAAATATATTCCAATTCTCAAGAAAATTCGAGCTGTCGGCTTTTTGGGTATCAAGTGAAACTATAGAGCGACAACTGCAACAACGGTAAGAATCAGGTGGGAATACAAGAACCACTTATATATAGTCCGTCGTACGAAGTAGAGAGATATAATGCTGAGCAGAATTAAGGCGCTAGTTCCCTATATTATAATCAGAATACAAGCTTGCTTAATCATACGCCTTGAACTTACAACTACTCCCGATATATTCAAAGATATCTAGATCTATCCTGAAGATAAGTCTTTCACCGAGACAATAGCTATATACAATAATACTTGTACAACGACTACTATGCCGAACATCTTATAGGCTTCTAGATAGCTTCTTAGAGAGATTCCTATCAACTCAGTCATTACCATCAATCTTCGCCCACAAAGAAGTAGGACAAGGTTAATTATAGCTATAGTAACTACTCTATCGCTAAGATCTGCTATTGATTTGAGGCGGACTACTATACAAACGATATTAATAGCGATATAGAAAGTGTACATCATAGTATCAAATCTTGTTAGTGTACCAAAAAAGTGTGTTCGATGAAATAAAAATAGATAGAAAAGATATTTAAGAAGATAGAAGGAAATCGAGAGCTATATAATTCTAACTAGCTAGAACAAGAGATGAATAATTATCTATACCCCAAAAAATACAGCAAAGCAAATAGCATACTATATAGAGATTTTGAGATCAGAATGAAAAACACTTTTGTATAATACTTCCATACTTGAAGATTTCTATGCAGATATAGATAATATTGTCTTCATGGAGGGATTGACAAGCTTATTATACGAAAATTTCTAGTGCTCCCCCTAAAATTTAGCCTTGCTGGGTCAACAGATAGCCCTGGGTCAACAGATAACCTTGCTGGGTCAACAGAGACCCTACGAATACAGTAGGCACTCCTGACAACGTAAGCGCCTCACTGCAGGATATAATTAGCCTTCTAAATACGACAGGCTTCTTGAATACACCTACTAAAATAGTTTCTTTAATATAAAAAGAAGGCGTTATACATAGCTTTCATCTCATCGTACATATTCAACAACATAACACTTCACTATAAACGAATTAACTAGTAAGAGAAAAAGCGAAATAATCAGATATAGGAAGAATACACTATTCAAGAAAGTATATAAACTAGGTAAAATCAATAGAGTAGATATTGCAATTTTCATCTTACATCGGAATCAATTATCTACTTACAAATCTGTGGATCACGACTCGTGGCCGCTATCTCTGAATAAAACAGTGAGTTTGATATTTTAACTTTAAATAGTATACTAATAAAGTTAGAAATTAATGTATCCGTTACCTATCCATCTTGGACCAAAGGATATAGAGAAGAAGTTGGAACAAAAAAATCATCCTACTTCTTCTTCATTAGCCAATATTATTAATTATAAGGAAGAATATATAAAAGGGCTTTATATTATCCAAGAAGAACTATTAGAGAGTAAAGCAAAAGAGGATTCAAATATTAACAACGAAAAAATAAGTGAGGATACAAATATCAACTAAGGAAGAAAGAAGATAGAGATTGTAATAATAGAGATTAGTAAGGAATCGCAAGCAATAGAGTTATTTATTATTTTGAAAGCCTCTTATTAACAGAGAACCTTAAGGCAATGTAGTTGTAGACCCTGTAAAAGTTTCATACTATTAAAAGTAAGCGAAAGAAATTACTTACACGCTTAATAAGTCAAGGTAATTGACTTCGCCTCATTAACAGAGAACCCTAAAGCGGTGCAGTTGCAGACTCTGTAAAAGTTTCATACTATTAAAAGTAAGCGAAAGAAATTACTTACACGCTTAATAGGTCAAGGTGATTGACTTCGCGGCTAAGTTGATCTATAAGACAGATCTTGGGAAATCACGTAGCCAACCTATATTTGAAGCTAAATTAAACTGTTTTATATTTCTAATATTTACGTAAGAAACTAGTCTCGATGATTCTGGCGATGAAACAATATACTTGTTGAGGAGGGGATTATCTCAAAAATAGATATTTATCCTCAATATAAAATAGTCCATCTTGTCTCGATAAGTATCTATCAATCGTAGTAGTTCTTTTACAATCAAAAATATCTACAAACCGTCAATATCGAAGCCTGCTACAACGACTTTAGTTCGCTATATATCAATATAAACAGGATATTGAGAATACTCGTAAGTGAAATCCTTCTCTTTCTATATATATTTACTATTCTCTAATAAAAAACTTTTATTTCTTAGGAAGAACTAAATAGGAGCGATATAATATTTATCTTGTTGATATAGATGACCTTTGGTAAAAGGACTATTTCACCTAGTTCCCAAGCTGGCTTAGAGTCAAGGTAATAGAATATATATACAAGGTTGTTTGTCCTAAAAATAGTATATATGATGTATATACTATATTTGACCTAGACTAAGTTATATAATTCCTATATTGTATATTGTTTCTTCAACTTTTTCTCTCCTTATATTACAATATATTATACCAGGCAAATTTAGATTACTCTATACTCAAAAGCCTCTAACAGTATATATCAAATATAGTTCTTATAAGTATCAATAATCTATTTAGAAGAATAATGAGATTAACCGAAAACAATCACAGATTCTTTAGTAGTCGATATATACACGATCCTCAACTTGAATATTGGGAAACAGAGTATATTAAGATATATTTACAACTCGATAATATACCTACAATCTATAATTTGCTCGCGGGTACTTTTACATAGCTTCTTCTTGCAGGATACCTAGTACTTCCTACCACATTCACTACTCTTCGAACTTCACCCTCGGTAGCGCAAGAGGCCAGTAAAGCAGGCACACTTATGCTAAAAGCTTATCAGTATCTACCACTACTGTAGGTCGCAGCTATCCTTTGTGCAATTGGAGCAATAGGTATAGGTTGGTTATAGTGGATATAGAAGTTGAATTACCTTTGGATAGTCAATCGAATAATAATGTAAGTTTCTATTATTATTTTTACTATCAAGTTTCCTTTACTGAACCTTCTAAGTCCTGGTTTATTGAACTCGGCAACGGGACTTACAACAACGATAATCAATATTTATATATCGAAAAATAGACTATAGTCTATAACAGCAATTATAACTACTGTAGTTACTAGAGTATATACAGTGTTCATACTAGCTATATTCATACTATATCATATTATACGATTAAGGAAAGTGAAAGAGGACTATAAAAGAAAAATACGAGAATTACAAAGGTACCTAAATAGAAAAATGAGAGAATCACAAGGGTACCAACTGTGACCGAGATAATATTATAGTCAATTATACAATAGATAGCAATTAATTATTATTATCTGCGGACTACTGAAAATAAAAACCCGGTCTCGAGTAAAGTGATTTCCCCAAGAAATATCTTCCCCTACTAACAAGCCCTGACTTCAGTTCAGCTAATTCCTCTATATTTATATAATTGTATAGCTATAGTGTCTACTGAAAGAAGGCGGTAAGAGACAGGACGGATAGTAGAGAAGTTGTGGGCTTAGCGATGGCTGTGAAAGCTGTAGATACAGCGACAGCAGTTCAGCTCTAACAAATCGCCGAGAAGATTTTTATTCCTACAATTAAGAGATCTAGTAATACATAAATATTTAGTAATTTCGCAATTCCCTGAAAGACAGCAAGTTGGCAATAAATAAAAAAACTTATTAATTAAATAACTAATATTACATTCTAAACTCAATCTAATTATTTAAATTTGAAGCTGTAGTATACATCTCGTTGAGTTCCGTGACTCGCCGAGAAAGTGCTTGTACAGCGTTACTTATATTCTGCAACTATACCCGAATTTCTGTATTATAATTATACAACGCAGTGTTTTGCCTATAGAATAAATATATAGTTCAATTGAGTTTTAGTTTATCTTACCATATTAAATAATTAATTCTATTCTATAGTTCACGAACTCTAAGAGGTATATTAGTTATAAGAATTCGAGGATAGTATACTATTATAATATACAAATTTTCCAAATAACAGACTCGCACTATTATATCAAGGATATAACCCTGTGTCCAATCCCAATCCCTAGGCTCCTCTATAGCCCCTACTATAATAGGGGGGTCAAACAAATTCTCCCAATTAACATCAGTGTCGCCGGTTCTCAGGAGAGTTGGCTGGGTGCCCTTTAGCTCGTTAGAGGGAGTATTAAACTCGTCGTTAGAAGGGGTCGTAGAGGATAGCTCCCTAAGCTCGGTAGTCGTATTAGATGTCTCTCTACCCTCGTTGGAGGAGGATAGTTGTTAGGAAGAATAATTATCGACTATATTGACTAGTAGGTTTAATTGTCTTTGAGAATAATTTGATTGTCTTTGAGAATAAGAATAATTTGATTATCTTTGAGAATAATTAATAAGTGGGTTTGATTGTCTTTTTATATTGAGACACAGCGAAATTCGAAGTAGTACTATACAATATATTTCTATTAATAATTAGGTCATCGTCTCGCTCAATAAACCCAATAGGATATTTCTGGGGCTATAATCCACTTATTTGTAGTCCTAGTTTTTATAGCCGGTTTTTGTAGCTTGCATTTGGCCGCCAATCAACTTGAGACCAAGTACTTATCTCCACCCGACAGTTTGGTTTGCCCCTGACATACCCTTACAACAATATAAACACTTATCCCCTTAAGGTTATCCGATAACACTATTTTTCTATCTTTGCTACTTGCGCTAATTCACCGGAAAGTAGTTGCCTATCATAGACTATCATCCAACTGTTATACAACAGTTAGATACATCACTTCTTTTCCTGTTCTTTTCCTACATCTCTTCTTTTCTTACATCACTTCTTTTCCTATATCACTTCTTTTTCTACATCACTTCTTTTCCTACATCACTTCTTTTTCTATATCACTTCTTTTCCTACATCACTTGCTACTAAAAAATCTATTTCTTTTCCAATATCTTTCTACGAAACTATGTTATAGACGACAACAACCAAGCGACCATGGACCGAAGAGGAGCTGACATATTTGCAAATACTACGTACAAGATATTCTGTATACACAGTGCCAGAAATCACAGTTTTGTATAACTATTATACTACGTATCCTCGAACAGAAGAAGCTATACAGAATAAACTTAAGAAAACTAGATATCTGTTAGGTCAAGGAGAAATAGAATAGGTACTAGGCCCAAGCCCTAGCTCAGGCAGTTCTGCTAGAGCTTCAAGTGAGCAGTAGGGACAGGTTCGTTTTCTATATCATCTTATCTCCAAATTGTAGCTAACAATATATAGATCTTTTGCCCTTGTCCTTCAAAATAGTCTCCTCCTACGATCTTACCGCCACTCAGAGAGTTCTCATTTTCGTAGCCAGACTACACTTCATCGATACTAGAATAGCCTTCACAGATAGTAGAATCTCTACAAAATCATATATCGGAATAAATAGACTATAGGAGGATAATCATTAGGCTACAGAAGATAGTATAGGAGAAGTGAACAATAAAGCTATCTATATAGTTAGTACAGGATAGCGAGTCTATATAGTCTAGCTCCTCTTCCTACCTAGTTTAAAGAATCTGATATAATCCTCGTATTGAGATAGGCAAAGCGTCCCTTCTCTCTTCTACCCGACAAGCGACTGTCCTAATCCTCACGTTGTACGAGCTGGCACTTCACTGCTACGGAGCTAGTACAATTTCAAGTTAAATAGTTACTAATTCTATATCTATATTTCTATCTTCTATTCTAGCTGTTGTACAACGAGGAAGAAGATTCTGTAATCTATGTCTAAACTTTATAACACAAAGTGTAATAAAGAATAATATAATAAGTATAGTTATTATAAGTATAATACCAGTTATTTTAGAATTAATTACCAATATTATTATTGTAGATAGTATACAAATAAATAATTTCTATAACGCTCAGGCAAATCTAAATCGCTATGAAGTTCAAAGATTAAGCGATGCCTCTATAACCCAAGTACAATTGCTGATCGAGGTCTTTCAGACTACAGCAGCCTATCGCCTATAAGCAACTACTGTTTACAACCTCTAACCGCTCTTAGGTCAAGTCGCTACCTAATTAAATGTAACTTGAGTGTTTCATACAGTGGCTACTAGGTCAAATACATCTTATACTTTCTTACGACCGCTGCTAGGTCAATGTACCTTGTATGTTTCAGGCAATCTTATATGTACCTTGTATTTTTCACGTAACTGCTACCTGACTGGCTCGAGTATAAAGAGGCGCTGTTAGGTTAAGTATTGCTGTAGGCTCAAGTGTCGCTATTAGCTCAAGTCTTACGACCGCTACTAGGTCAATGTACCTTGCATGTTTCGCGCAACTGCTACCTAGCTAGCTCGAGTATACTATTCTTATCGTCACTACTAAGTTGCATTCGAGGATTATCTGCAAGAGGCGCTGTTAGGTCAAGTATCGCTGTAAGCTCAAGTGTCGCTATTAGCTCAAGTCTTACGACCGTTGCTAGGTCAATGTACCTTGTATTTTTCACGCAACTGCTACCTGACTAGCTCGATTATAAAGAGGCGCTGTTAAGTCAAGTATCGCTGTTAGCTCAAAGTGTCGCTATTAGGTTATATCACTATCTAATCAATTTATTTTGGGAGTCAAACTAGGTCAACGTAAGTGTCGCAGAAACATCACTATCTATTTTGAGATACCTCCTAATAGGGAGAGAGGACGTAAAAACCTATAGAGTATTTCACAACAGATCAGATATAAAACAGAATAAGATACCCACGAATATACTATAAACATTACACTCAGCCAGCTTTGCTATCTCACTTCAACAACTTATATACTAAGTTCAAATTCAATATATCCAACACTTCGGAAGCTATCGATATCCACCTCAACCTTCCAGAAGACGTAAGTTCATCTGAATTACTGAGAAAATCGAGATTTATTAATTGATAATTATTGTAGACAAAAAGAAGGGATACCTATACTCGCTGTCAAGGGATATCGGACTAAGACTTCCTTGAGGCTTTCTATAAAAGAACCGGAGCTGCGGAGAAGAGGGCCAATAACTTAGCGTCTTATCTTACAGATACTTACCGTCAATTTGAGTTATCATATATAACAATTCGCTAGTACAAGACGGATCTGGATACGATGAAGACGTCTTTATCTGATGTTCAAAACCAACTGCGGGTAATAAGCGAAATACTCGACTATGAAATTACATATTATAATAATACAGCTAGAACCCTGGATTATTACGTACAAAAGTATAATCAGGCCTAGAAGTGCTATAATATCGTAGCAGAGACTGCCAAGCAAGGTTTAATAATCATCGATAGGCAGCGGGAGAAGATCGTGAAGCTTAAAGGTGCACTCTCTCGAGTCCTAAGAAAACAACCACAATTATCACAACCTATAGTACACTAAGCACTTGCGGAGGAAGAAAGCGCCTTAGACATAGACGAGACAGACACGGATGACAATACCGAACTAGATCTTAAAGTGGAGGTTTAATTATCTTATATAATTATCATAGGGCGTTATTGAAGTATAAGTTCGCTGGTTTTAGTGATTATTTTCCTTAGTAGTTTCTTTTCGGCCAGGTCTCTATAGTTTATTACTTGTTTTTTTTTCTTATTTATATATATTATCTTAAAA
>JANHAA010000271.1:0-35334 GCA_026225975.1 Clarireedia hainanense | reverse complement strand
CTTAAAAATAATATAGTTAGTTAAACTAAATTATAAAGTATATAATAAAGAAATATTTATAATTATTAAATTATTTAGTAACTAGTAAATTAAATTTATATTAACTTTATATTAGATCTATATTTATATAGATTATAAAGTATTAGAATATTTTATAATTACTAAGTTCTTGAATATATAATAAGTTTAATAAGTTAAACTCTTTATAAACTATAATTTTCTAATTATATATTAATTAAAAAAGGATAATCTTTTTATAAATATATTAACTTATAAAGTTAATAAACTATTATTATAAAATAAATAAAATAAATAAAGTAGATTATAATAACTTTTATATAATAGTTAGATTAATTTAAAAATTCTTAATAAAATATTAACTAATATTATTATATCTAATACTTTCAATTTTTTTTAATTTTTCTTATTAATTATTTTTTTAAAACTAATTATAATTTAAAGAGTTTATAAAGTTTAAAAGTCTAAGTTATTTATAATAATTTTTACTTAATTTTTAAAAGTAATTTTCTTTTATATAATAATTGTTTTATTATTTTTAATACTTAGAATTTCTATATACTATTTATTTACAAAGTATATAATTCTATATTAATTATATACTTTAATATTAAGAAAACTACTTTTTTACTTACTAAATTATATTATTAATATAAACTAGTTATTTTAGTATATATATATATTTATAACTATTATATTTATTATAGAAGTTTAATTTTTTATAATAAGATATTAAAATTATTTTACTTTTTATTAATTCTTATATATATATATATATAAGAATATATTATAATAGATTATTATAAATTTAATAAAAATAAATATAATTTTAATAATATTTTAATTATTATTAACTATTTTAATAAGTAAATAATTATTATTTTATATTATAAAATAATTAATATTTAAAAACAAATATAATTATATTTTCAATATATTTATTAATATTATAGTTTACTTATAATAATACTTTTTAATTATAGTTTATAGTTTATTTTTACTTTCTAGAAAGAGTTTAATAATATTTTAAGAATTTAAATTAAGCTTTTAACTATTAACTACTTATAAATAGATAATTAAAATAAGATTTATAATTAGTATTTATAAAAGAGACTTTAACTTTTTATTAATTATTATTAAAATAATTAATTTAAATTTCTATTAATAATAGATTATATTTAATTAATTTTACTTTATATATCTTTAAATAATATATATCTATTTAAAATATTATATAGTTAAGAATTATAATATATATAGATTTAGAAGAAAATTAATATATTATAATTTATAAACAACTTTAATATTATTAATATATATATATATTTAAAAGAATTTAAAAACTTTAGAATATATTTATTAAATAATTAAGAAAGTTTAAAAATATATAATTTAAATTATAAATATATTATATTATTTAATTAACTTCGATATTAGTAATTATATTTAATTAGATATAAAATATTTACTTATTTAATAATCTTTTAAAAAGCTTGATTTTCTAATAAATAGATATTTTAAAATTTTTATAAAAGTTAATTACTTTTTTAAACTTAAGTTATTTAAGATAATAAAGATATACTTTATATTCTTTACTAATAAATTAAGAAAAACTTTAAATAATCTACTTTCTAAATAAATTAATATCTTTTTACTATTTATTAATATTATTAGTAAGAAGAAATAGAAAGTAAAGAAGATTTTTATTTATTATAAATAATATTAATCTTTAAAATACTATATATAATAATTTAATTATAATATTAACTTGATATAATATAAAATATTTAATTTTAAAATAACTTTATATTTATTTAATATAAAAATAATAATTCTTTAGATAATTAGATATATAATTATAAATAGATATATAATAGTTTTAATTTATTTATTATACTTATTTAATTTTATTATATTTAACTAATATTCTTATATTTATTAACTATTTTTATTAATTATAATTAGTAGATTTAAGATATTTAAAAATAAACTTTCTTAAAAAAGAAAGTAATATAATAATCTAAATATATTAAGTTTATTATATAAATAATCTTTATATATATTATATTAACTTTAACTATTAGATTCTTAAAATTACTTATAATAAAAAAGTAAATTTATAAGTATATTTAGTATATATATATTTTAAATATATAATCTATATAATTATTATATATATATAAGCTTTTAAAGTTTTTTAACTTTTTTAACTTTATAATTATTAATTTTAAGAATAATATAATTTTATTCTTTATTAAATTCCTATTATATATTATTATAGATATAATTATAAATATTAAAATTAATTAATTTTTATTTTTTATTTATTTCCTTTTTTATATATTTCTAAGTAGTTTAAAATATAGAATAAATATATTTTAATACTTTTTAATTATAGTAAATATATATATATATTTTAAATATTAATATTATTAACTAGTAATTACTTAATTTACTTCTAATTTTAAAAAATTCTAGAAATATAACTATATAATATTTCGAAGAAAAATAAATTATTAAAAGAAAAATATAATAATATTAACTAAATATAATCTATTATTAATAAGTATTTAAATTAATTATCTTGATAATAATTTTTAAGAAATTTTAATTACTTTTATAAATACTAATTATATATCTTTATTTATTTATTAGTTTAAAAATAATTTATAATAAATAGTTTTATTTTAATTTTAAAGATATTATTAAATTTAATTTAAAAGAAGGAAATAAATTATAATTTATAATTAGATAATATAATTATTAATAGATTATAATAATAATAAATATATATAATATATAACTTAATTTATTTTCAAGAAATAATAGTTTTATAATATAAAATTATAATTACTTACTTATTTAAATAATTAATAATAATTAGTATATTATTATATTTATATTTATTTTTATTACAACTATAATAGTTTATAATAATATATTCTTATATATCTATCAGAATTAATAATAAGTAAAGTAAATTAAATATTCTATTTTTAAAAACTAAGTTATAATAATATATATAATAGTTATAAATATATATTATAATATTAGTTTATATTATATACTAATAATAATTTATAAAAAGTAATTAAGTTTTTTTAATATTTAAATAAATAATAATTACTAAATTATATATTTTATAAATTAATAATATTTTTAAATCTTTAGTATTTAGAATAATAAAGTAATTATTATATAATAATAAATTATCTTTAAATTCTAGTTTAAAATATAGAATATTCTTCTTTTAACTAATTTTCAAAGTTTAAAAAAAAATAGTATTTTTAATTAGTTTATAATATATATAAAATTAAATTAATAAGATTTATTAATATTAATATTTTATTTATTTTAAATAATATTTCTTTAAAGTTAGAATCTAATTAAGAAATTAAAATATATATTTTTAAATAATTATTATATATATTATTACTTCTTAAATTTATTTTATAAGTTTAATTTATTAATTTTGAAAGTTAAAATATTAATAATAATATTCTCTTTATTTAGATAATATATAATAAGAAAATAATAATTAATTAAAAATTTAATTTAATAAACTTAATAAATATTAAAAGCTTTAATAATTATAAAATATTCTAAAACTTTATAATTAATATAAATTTATAATTAATATAATATATTAATAAACTTAGTATACTAATTAATAAATAATTTTATAATTATAAATATTTCTTTATTATAAACTTTATAATTAAATTTAATAAATTATATTATCTTTAAAAAGTAGATTATTAAAAGTTAATTATCTTTATACTTTTATAATAATATATTTATAATAATATTATTAGATATATTAATTTCTAATATATATAAAAGATTATAATTATAATATTATAAAAGTAAAATAAAAGTTAATATCTTCTTTAAAATATTAAATACTTATTAATAATTTATATTAAAGTTAAAAAGAGTAATTACTTTTATTAAATTAATTAAAAGCTTTATAATAATATTAAAGTTATAAATAAATTATTAATAAAAATTATAGAAATTTAAAAAAGATTAAATACTTTTAATAATAATTAAATATCTTTATTTTTAAATTATAATAACTTTTTTAAAATCGACTTTGATATTATTAGTCGAGATAATAAATTTAAGATATTTAATATATTTAATATCGAATTTATATTTCTTTAAATTAATTTATAAACTAGTATTTTTAAACTTTTAAAATATTATAATAATATAAATAATATATTTAAACTTATCTTTAAAATAAATTAAAATATTATCTAAATATACTATATAAAAAATATTAAGATAATTAAATAAAATATTATTTATATAATATTAATAAGTAGTTAAACTATTAATTAATTTAAAAAGTATAACTTTATATTTATAAATATTATATTAAGTTTAAAATATAATATATTTTTTAGAAGTTAAGTTTATATAAATATAATAGAATATTTAATAAATATTTAATTTTATAAATATTTTTATTTTAAAAAACTAAATTAAAGTCTTATTAATTAATAAAAGTAAATATTAATCTTTATAAATAAAATTATTAAAAGTTTTAAAATTAATATATAAATATAAAAAACTATTAAACTTTTTTATAAATAAAATAAAAATAATAAAAAGTTTTTAACTAAGTTTAATAAAAAATTTTATTAGATTATCTATAATATATTCTTTAATTACTTTTAATTCTTTTAGTAATATTTTATAAAAAGAGTTATATTTAAAAGTTTTTTTATTATTACTTTCTAATTAAATTTTATAGTTATATAAATAATAAAGTAGAAAAATATTTAATTTAGTTTTAAAGAATATATAAATATAAATAATATATTTAACTAAGATAAATAACTTATTAAATTTAATATTTATAAGAGAATATAAAGTAATACTTTAATTTATTAAAGTTAATAATTATATAATTAAAATAATAAAGTTTTATTTAAAAGTTTATTATTTTTTATACTAATTAATAAAATAGTTTATTTTATATAAAGTAATTATAAATAATTTATTATTATTATTCTTATAAATATATATTATAGTAATAATTAAGATTATATATATTTTAATAATACTTAGTTTTCTTTATAATAATAAAATTTATTAAAACTTTAAAAAATATTTAAATAATATAATATTAAATATAAAAGTTAATAATTTAATTAATTTCAATTTCTTCTTTATATAATTAATTATTTTTTAAGTTAAGTTTTTATATAAATTATAACGATCTGGATATATTAAACTTATTATACAAATAATCCTTATAAATATTATATTGATTTTAACTAGTAGAGCTTATAAGATTATTTAATAGTAAAGTAAACTTATAAGTATATTTAGTATATATATACTTTAAATATATACTCTATATAACTATTATATATATATAAGTTCTTAAGACTTTTTAACTCTCTTAACTTCGTAGTTATTAATTTTAAGAATAGTATAATCTTATTTTTTATTAGATTTCTATAGTATATTATTATATTATCAATAACTCTATATTAATCTCTCTAACTAACTAGTAACCTTCTAAATAATACTTTACTTATAATCCTCTTTACTTAAGAAACTACTAAAGTTATTAGAAGAAAACCTATTTTACTAAATAATAATATAAGTATTATTATCTTTATTATCTTTATTTCTACTTATTTATTTACCCCCTTTTTATAACTTTTATTTCTACTTCTACTCTTTTTATAACTTTCTCTAAATCTTATTTTTACAAATTGATTCTATTTAATAATATATCTTCTTCTCGAGATACTAAATATAAAGTGTTTAAAAGAAATACTAAAATATTATAATAAGATTAAAACTTTATATTTAATTTAATTCTCTCTTTTGAATACCTTTATCCTAGAGATTTAAAGAATATTAATAATAATTTAGAAGTTTAATATACTAATAATATTTTTATAAATTTTAATATCAATATAGAAAAGAGAAATAAAAGAAAGAATAAAGTAACTAATCCTTTACTCTTCTAATTTTAAAATCAAAGCTCTATTTCTTCTTTAATAAATAATAAACTAACTATACTAACTTAATTGATTTTAAAATTATAAATATAAGCTAAAATTTAATAAGAATAGTTAAAGTTATAATAAGTTTAAATCGCTAAACTAATCTCTATTTATATCTTTATTAATATTACTTTTAATATTATAATTACTCTTCTTTTAATATAACTTTAATAAGTATAATCTATAAGAGATTAGTCGATTATTTTTATAAAGTAACTAGAGTTTACTACTAAACTAAGAGTTTTTAATAAATAATTATCTCGAGAAATAACCGAGTTATTTATAAAAGAGATATTTAAATAATATAATCTCGAATATAATTTAACAACTTTATATATTTATATCTAAGAAACTAATAAAGCTTATAATTTACTCTTTTATATATATTTAATTTATAACTTTTCTTTATTTAATATTAATTTAATCTAACTTTTCTAAGTTATTAATCTTACTAATAAACTTAATAATAGTTCTAATATTCCTTTATCTTTATAAAAATATATAATTCTTAGTAGACTAACTATATATATTTATTTTAATAAATACTAAGTTTATAAATATATTAGTAATTAAATTAAGAATACTACTTTTAATTACTTTAAAAGTTTATTTTTATAAGAATTATCTTTGTTTATAAAATAATTAGTTAAAGAGTTATATTTATTTTTCTATAATAATTTTAAGTTTACTTTTACTAAAAGTAAATATTATATATTATTTATAACTACTTCTAGACTTATATCTTTATTCAAAGAGTTTTACTATCAACTTTATATTCTAGCTTCTATTAATAGAGTTTTAGAAAAGATAATCTAAAAGGATCTTCTTTTTAAACTTATTAGATATTATTAGAATTAGATTAAATTAACTTAGTATCAAGTTATTTCCTTATAAGAACTAGTCTAGTACTTAAACTTTTTAAAATAATAAGATAATATTAATAAGTTATTAGTATTATTTTAACTTACTTATATTTCTATAATATCTATCTCTATATATTATCCTATTAGTATCCCGATTAAAGCTAGTAAAGAAATTATTATTAATTAAACTAACTACTTTTTACTAAATTATAGAACTAATTCTAATTATCCTATTCTATTAATATTAGTTAATTTTACTATAAATAAAATACTCTTTTACTTCGTATTAAAAAATATTATACTTACTTTTTAAAATAGATTAAAAGATAATTCTTCTTTTAAAAATATCTTTAACTATTCTTATAGTAATACTCTTTATTATATTAATACTATTAATATTAACTCTTTTAACTAAAAAAAGAAATACCTCGATACTATAAATAAATAAAAGTAAGAAAATAAATATAAAGCCGAAGCTATTATTATTACTTATATAATTAATAATCGAGTAAAAGACTATACTTAGTAAAAAACTTTTTATTAGATAGAATTAGAGATATAAGATATTTAGATTTGATTAAATTGTTAAGAGGAAAGTATATAATATTCTTTTATATACTAGTAAGAAATCAATATTTATTCTAAACTAAAACTCTTATTAACTTAGAAGTAAATAGTTTTATTTTTATTAATATTATATTCTTTAAAATACTTAACTCTATTTAAAGAGTTATAATAAAAAGACTAAAGATATTTTTACTAGTTAAAGATTATAATAATAAGAGAAGCTAAGAAATCTCTTATTATATTTATTTAAACTTATTTATTAATAGTTAACTTTAGACTTATACTCTTTTTTTAATTATCTACTTTATATACTTTATAATCTTTAAAAGAATATAATTATCTGAAAATCAAATCCTCTTAGATTATAAATAATACTAGTTATATTAGTTTATAAACTTACTTTTTAACTAAACTTACTCTCAACTTATAATATATACTTATACTAACTTTAATCCTTGTATAATTAACTACGAATATCAGAAGAATATAGATTAGTAAGATTATAAGTTAGATAAATATTAGAAAAGATAAGTTAATATTAACTATTTAAATAATTAAATAGTTATCTTAGTATTTATATTAGTAATATTATAATATATTAAAGTAAAAGAAATTTTATTTTACTTAGTAATCTAAAAAGTTAAACTAATTTCTATTATAATTATATCTATAATTCTATAATTATCTAAGTTATATAGAATATTCTTAAAAAATCAAGTTTATATACTTAAAACAATAAAGATTATTTTTAAGAATAAATAGTTAGTATAACTTCTAGTTATTATTAAAAAGTTTAAATCTCTTTAGAAGTTTTAAATAAGTTATTTAAAGAAGATTATTAATTTATATATAATCTCTAGAACTACTCTCTATATACTCTATTATCAAGATAACTAATATAAATTAAATACTACTTCGATTTATAAGATCGATTAATTATTTAAAAAGTGATAAACTAATTAGGAAAATAAATAAGCTACTTTCTTATTACTTAAATAATTATATTCTATCTTCTAATCCTAACTAACTATTATAGCTTCTTTATTTAAGATTGATACTAAGCTTTTAATCTTTAATAAATACTAATAATTCTTAATTATATTCTTTAAATCTAAGTTAAATACTTTACTATCTTACTAACCTTATAACTATAAGATTATTTTAAAAGAAAGTATAAAGAATAAACTTCGTTATAATCTACTATATAAGATATTAATTAAAGAATTAAAGATTATTAAGAAATACTTTATTAAGAATTTAGTTAAAAGATTTATTAAGTTAAATTAAACTTTATTCACTATTCTAATCTTTTTTATTAAGAAGCTAAATAGATTATTATACTTCTATATTGATTTCTAAATACTTAATATATTTACTTATAAAGATTACTACTTACTATTATTTATTAATAAGATTTTCACTTATATTTCTTATATAAAAATCTTTACTAAGCTAGATATTAGATAAATATTCTATTATATTAAAATAGACTTAGCTTCAGAAAAGTATACTATATTCTATATATATTATAAAGTCTATAAATATAAAGTTATACTTTTCAAGTTAACTAATAGCTTTACAATATACTAATATTATATAAATAATATTCTCTTTGACTATTTAAATATTTTTTATATTATATACCTCGACGATATCTTAATCTACTTTAAAAATATATTTAAATATAAAGTTTATATTAAGTTAATTCTATAGTATCTTTAAGATACTAGACTATAAGCTAATCTTAAGAAATATAAATTTAATATTACTTATACTAAGTATTTAGAATTTATTATCTTGATTAATAATATAGAAGTAAATTTTAAGAAAGTTATTATAATATAATAATAAGTTTATTTTTTAATAGTAAAAGGTATATAATTATTTCTTAGATTTTATAATTTTTATAAATATTTTATTCGTGATTTTAGTATTATAGTTAAACTACTTATTAATTTAACTAAAGTTAATACTTTATTTTACTTCGACAAAGATTACTAATTAACTTTTAATATACTTAAGTATATATTAACAAATATACTACTCCTTTAATATTATAACTACTTACTTTCTTATATACTAGAAATAAATATATCAGATAGTATTATAGTAAATATACTTTTATAGAAATATAATAATAACTAGTTATTTATAATATTCTTTTTAAAAACAATATAGCTAACTAAACTGAACTACAAAGTATATAATAAAGAAATATTTATAATTGTTAAATTATTCGGTAATTAATAAACTGAATTTATATCGACTTTATATTAGATTTATATTTATATAGATTATAAGATATTAGAATACTTTATAATTATTAAATCTTTAAATATATAATAAGCTTAATAAATTGAACTTCTTATAAACTATAACTTCTTGATTATATACTATTTAGAAAAAAACAATCTTCTTATAGATATACTAATTTATAAAGTTAATAAACTATTATTATAAAATAAATAAAAGAAGCGAAATAGATTATAATAACTTCTATATAATAATTAGATTAATTTAAAGATTCTTAATAAACTATTAACTAATATTATTATATTTAATACTTTTAACTCTTTTTTATCTTCGATTCTTCTTATTAACTATCTTTTTAAAGTTAATTATAACTTAAAGAGTTTATAAAGTTTAAAAGTCTAAACTACTTATAATAATCTTTATCTAACTTTTAAAAGTGATCTTCTTTTATATAACGATTATCTTATTATTCTTAATATTTAAAACCTTTATATACTACTTATTTATAAAGTATATAATTCTATATTAACTATATATTCTAGTATTAAGAAAACTACTCTTCTACTTACTAAGTTATACTACTAATATAGATTAGTTGCTTTAATATATATATATATCTATAATTACTATATTTATTATAAAAGCTTAGTCTTTTATAATAAGATATTAAGATTGCTTTACCTCTTACCGATCTCTATATATATATAAGAATATATTATAATAGACTATTATAGTTTTAATAAAGATAAATATAGTTTCGATAATATCTTAGTTATTATTAATCGTTTTAGTAAGTAAGTAATTACTATTTTATATTATAAGATAATCGATATTCGAGAATAAGCTTAGCTATATTTATAATATATTTATTGATATTATAGCTTACTTATAATAATACTCTTTAATTATAGTTTATAGTTTATCTTCTTCTTCTAAAAAGAGTTTAATATTATACTTGGAATTTAGATTAAACTCTCAACTACTAACTATTTATAAATAAATAATTAGACTAAGATTTATAATTAGTATTTATAAAAAAGACTTTAACTTTTTATTAACTATTATTAAGATAATTAGTTCGAATTTCTACTAATAATAGATTATACTTAGTTAATTCTACTTTATATATCTTTAGATAATATAAGTCTATTCGAAGTACTATATAACTAAGAATTATAATATATATAGATTTAGAAAGAAACTGATATATTATAATCTATAGATAATCTTAATATCACTAATATATATATATATATTTAAAGAAATCTAGAAGCTTTAAAATATATTTACTAAGTAATTAAGAAAGCTTAAAAGTATATAACTTAAATAACTAATATATTATATTACTTGATTAACTTCGATATTAGTAACTATATCTAGTTAGATATAAAATACTTATTTACTTAATAATCTTCTAAGAAGCTCGATTTTCTAATAAATAGATATTTCAAAATCTTTATAAAGGTTAATTACTCTTTTAAATTTAAACTATTTAAAATAATAAAGATATACTTTATATTCCTTACTAATAAATTAAAAAAGGCTTTAAATAATCTACTTCTTAAACAAATTAATAACTTTTTACTACTTATTAATATTATTAGTAAAAAGGAATAGAAAGTAAAGAAGATTTTTATTTATTATAAATAATATTAATCTCTAGAATATTATATATAATAGTTTAATTATAATACTAATTTGATATAATATAAAGTATTTAACTTCAAAACAACTCTATATTTACTTAATATATTCTATTTAGAAAACCTCTCTCTATTTAGTCCTTTAGTACTTCTTTTAAAATAATTATAATTATACTAAGTAGAAGAGGATAACTATAAATATTTCGAGAGCAATTATCTTATAACTTTAGTATAAAGGTAATAGTTCTTTAAATAATTAAATATATAGTTGTAGATAGATTTATAATAGTTATAACTTACTTATTATACTTATTTGAATTTTTATATTAATTAATCTTCTTATACTTATTAACTATTCTTACTTAATATAATTAGTAGATTTAAGATACTTAAAAGCAAGCTTTCTTAGAAAGAAGAGTAGTATAACGATCTAAATATATTAAACTTACTATATAAATAATCTTTATAAATATTATACTAATTTTAGCTAATAGAGCTTATAAGATTATTTAGTAGTAAAGTAGATTTATAAGTATATTTAGTATATATATACTTTAAGTATATACTTTATATAACTACTATATATATATAAGCTTTTAAAGTTTTTCAACCTTTTTAACTCTATAATTGTTAATTCTAAAAATAGTATAATTTTATCTTTTATTAGATTTCTACAGTATATCGTTATATTAATATTATAATAATTTTAATATTATATATAGTTTAGAATATATATTTTATATAATAAGTAGATATTTAAAAAGAAAGTTTATATACTTTATTATAATAATAACTTTATTAATAAAATATAATTTTTCTTTATATATTTTTATTTTATAATTTTCTAATTGAAATTTTAAATTATATTAAAATATATTTATTAAGTAAGTATTATTTATTCTTTCTAGTTTATATTACTATATATTAATATTATAGTTTCTAATATAAATTATTATTAGAAGTAAATATTATTTATTCTTTCTAGTTTATATTACTATATATTAATATTATAATTTCTAATATAAATTATTATTAGAAGTAAATCTTTAAACTAGATAAAATATCTTTAAATATAATTAACTAATATATAATTCTTTATAAATTATTTATAATCTAATATTATAATATAATTACTTAAATAAATAATTAAGAAAAAGTAAAAGATTAAATATAATTATTAATTATAAAATTAAGTAAAATATAATAAATAATTAATAGTTTATTTATATTATTATATCTTTTAACTTATAAAAGTATTTTTAAATATTTAATTATAAATTTAAGATTATAATAAAGTTATTATAAAAAGAAAATATTAATTATAATAAATATATTAATTTTAGAGTTAATAAAAATCTTAGTTTAATAGATAATATTATTTTTTATTAATTTATATAATATTATTAAATAGTTTTTATTTATAAACTTTATTAAATTTAAATACTTTATATATTTTAATTTATTTAGAAAGAAGTTTTTTTTAAAGATTATTTTTTATTTAATTCTACTTTAATTAATAAATATATATAATAATTTTAACTTTTATTTTTAATAATATATTATCTTTTTTAAACTTCTTTAAAGTATTTTAATATTTATTAATCTTATTTACTATATAATAAAGAGTTTAAAAATAATATATTATAAAAAAGAAAGAATTTTAATTATAATTACTTTAAATTAAAGAAGTAATTTAGAATAGAATTAAAAAATATTAAAGTATTTTAATAAATTATTATAATTAACTTTTTAATATATTTTATAAAATATTAGTAATAAAAGTTATTATATAAATAATAAAAAGTTATTAATTTTAAATATAAAAAATATATTCTTATATTAAACCGATTAAAATAATCCTTAGTTTGATAATATAATAGTATTACACCGAACTATATATTAGAAATAAATCTTATATTTAGATTTATTTTACTTAGTTAATTCTCTTATTTAATAAAGAATTTTATTTATTTTTTATTAGAACTTAACTCTCAATATAACTAAAAATATTCGAAATTGTATATATTTAGCTTTAATATATTTAGTTATTAGTAGATTAACTATTAATTATCTATTTATAGTTTTAAACTTAAAAAGGATATTAAAATAATAAAATAAATAAATAAATATATTCTTATTAGCTTATTATAATTATAATAATTTTAATAAAAAGTTTATAAACTTTCTTTATAATTATAATATATAAAAGTTTAATATCTCTTTTATAATCTTTATTAATAAAATAATTTATAAGAAAGTAATTATAATAATCTTTATTAAATTTATAAATAAAGTCTTATATTTTTATTTAATTTTTTATTAATATTAATTAAATTAGTTTTTTTTATTTATTTTAATATTCTATATAAATCTAAAATTATAATAAGATAGTTAATAACTAATCTACTAATAATTAAATATATTTATAAAAGCTAAGTATATATAATATTAATAAAGTAAAGTTATATTAAAAGTCTAACTTTAATTTTAAAGAAATAAATAATAGAAAAAATTAAAAATATTAAAGAAAATAATAAGCTAAATAAGTTTAAATAAACTAATATTAAACTTAATATCGAATATTAAACTAATATTAAAGTATTTTAATTTTAATATCGAATATTAAATTAATATTAAGCTTTAATATTATACTTTCTAAATATTAAATTAAAAGTCTAATTTAATAATCAATTAACTAAGTTAAATAATACTTTCTAGTTTAAATACTAAAGTTCTTTTTATTACTTTATATACTTTATACGATTTTAAGTTACTAATATAGTTTTTAGAATAATTAGTATATTTTAAAGCTAAATATAAATAAACTTTATTCTAAATATTATATAAATTGTAAATATACTAAGAGGTTATATATAGTTTAATATATAGTCTATATTTAGTTTAATATTTATAGAATTAAATAGTATATTTAAAACTTTAATATTTAGTATATTAAATTAACTTAGTTATAATTAGTAGCTTTTTAATTTTAATTAATATTCTAGTAATATAAACTTAATTCTTTATATACTTATCTACTTCTTTATTAGTTTTAAAAGAGATTATAACTAATTTAATTTACTTAGTTAACTAATTAACTTTGAAAAAAAGTTAATAAGATATACTAATTAAAAAGAGTTTAAATAATAAATTGAAAATCTTTAACTTTTTTAAAACTAGTATTATTCTATTAAGTATATTAAATTTCAAAGTAAATATTCTATATAATATAACTTTAAACTAAAGTTTATTCTTTTAAATAATCTTAAAATTAATAAGATTTTTCTAAATATCTAACTTCTTAATTAAGAAGTTAGTTATATAAAGAGTTATAATAATTAAAATAAGATTTTTTTTATTAATTATACTAATAATAATTAAGACTATTAATTTTTTAACTCTTTTAATTTCGAAAGTCTTATTAATTAAATTCTAAATAAAAAGAGTTAAGAAAAGAAAAGAAATATTTTAGATTAGAATTAACTAATTTAAAAGTTTTTTAAACTTAATTACTTTAAATTTAACTTATATTATAATCTAATTAAAAGTTTTACTTTTTGAGTTAATAATAATATTAATAAAGAAAACTTTAATTAGAATAATAGTTTTAATAATTTTAACTAATAGAGTTATTAAAAGTAAAGTTATTAGAAGTTAAGTTATTAGAAACTAAATTATAATTTTAATCTAAACTTTATTTTTAATATAAATTTCAACTTTTTAAATAGTAAATTCGAGATTATTTTATTTTATTTTTTATTTTTTTAATATCTTATATAAATCTAAGACTATAATAGAATAATTAATAATTATATTACTAGTAGCTAAGTATATATAAAAGCTATATATATATAATATTATATATAATAAAGGGATATTAAAAGTCTAACTTTAATAAAGGAAATAATAATAAGAAAAATAAAATCTAACTTTTAATATTAAGAAAAATATTAAGTTAAATAGATTTTAATATATAATATTAAATTAACTTTAAAATAATATTAAACTTAATATCGATAATTTAATAAATTTTAATTTAAAACTAGGTTAATAAGTTAGTTAACTTCGAGGTTAACTAACTAAGTTAAATAATATTTCTAGATATAAATACTAATATCTTTAATAAATTTTAAGTTAATATCGATTCTAAACTTAGTATCTAGTAATAGTAGAAAGTTAAAATAATATATATTAAACTTATCTTTTAACTTTAGATAGATTTTAATAAGTAAATAATAATTAATTAAAAAATATTTAATTATCTCCTTTTTTTATATTTATATTTATTATTATTAATAAAGTTTAATTAATATATATAAGTTTTAATATAATTATAGTTTAACTTTAACTAGTAAAAGATACTAATTATAATTTATTTAGTTTTAAAAAAGATTAAGATTCTATTTCGAAGAACTAATTTATAAATTAAAATATAATTAGTTTTAAAATCTTTATTTTATCTAGACTTTATAGTTTATATTAAAGTTAATTTCTATTTTTAAATCTTAATATACTTAATATTAATATTAAGATAAATAAAGTTAATTAATTAAAAATCTTGTTTTAAACTAATTATCTTTTTTACTAGTTTATTTACTATTTTATTATCTTCTATATTATAATATTCTAGAATCTAAATTAGTTTAATATTAATATTTTTATTAACTATTTAGTTATTAAAATTATATATTTTTATTAACTATTCTTATTCTAGATTATTATTAAACAAGTTTAGTTTATATAATCTAATTTAGTTATTATTATAAACTATATATTTTTATTCTTTTTAAACTAGTTAATTAACTAATTTAATTACTTAAATAATCCTTTTTAACTTACTATTATATATTAGCTAATTTAAACTAATATTCTATTTATATATTTAGATTAACTCTTAGTTTAAATCTAAAAGAGTTAATCTAACTTCTATTTTAGTTTTAATTCTTAATTAAAACTTATTTATATAAAAGAAAAGTTAATTTAATACTAATATAAATATTAACTTCTAATAATCTTTAGTTTTATTCTCCTTTGAAAATTAACTAATTTAAATTAAAAAGAGATTTAAGAATATTTAAAAAAAGAATTTAAAAGAATAAATCTTTTTAAACTTATTTAGATTAATTAGTAAATATATTAATTAGTTAATCTAATCTATTTATACTAACTTTAATACTAGTTTTAATTCTAATTTTAATTTTAACTTCTATTTAGTTTTTAGAAAGTATAAAAAGCTAGAATTAGAAATAAATTTCTAATAACTTTATAACTTTTAATAACTTTATAACTTCTAGTAACTTTATAATTTCTAGTAACTTAGTAACTTTTAATAATTTAATAACTCTTAGTAATCTAATAACTTTTAATAACTTTTTTAAAGTAATTTATAAATTAAATAGTCTTTTAAAAGTTTAAAAGACTAGAATATATATTAATAAGTAATATTAATAAGATAGATATTAAAAAGTATTAATATAGTTTTAAAATCTATAACTAGATTAAAACTAGTTTTAAAAATATTTAATATTTTCTAGAAAACTAAATTTTAAAGTAATTAAAGTTAGATTTTAAAATTAACTTATCTTTTATATTAAATTAAGGAGTTATAGTTTAAGATACTAATAATATAAATAATATATAACTAGTATATTATATAAGAAGATAAACTAATTTAAATATTAATTAGTTAATTAGTTTAAAGAAATATTAATTTAGTTTAATTAATCTAAATAATAATATAATTTTTAAATTTAAAAGTATTATTAAATTAAATTCTAAACTATTTTATTAGTTTAAAGAAATATATTACTTATTAATTTAATAATTTAATCGAATAAACTATTAAGTCTTTTATAAAAAAGTATATTAACTTAGTTTTCTCAAAGTCAAAATCGATACTATTTATTATTCTAAAAGAATATAACTTATTAATTTCTCTTTTTAATATTTAATAATTCTTTTTAAAATTAATAAAGCTAACTACTAATATAATATTATTTATATAAGAATAGATTAAATAACTAATTATTAAAAAAAGATTTTAAATATAAATTAAAAATAAAATTGAATTAATCGAGTTACTTTAAGAAATTCTAATATTAATAAAACGAAAAAATTTAATTTAATTATTAAAAGCTAGTTTTAATTATCTAACTTCTAAGAAAAAGTTAATCTAAATTATTAAACTAATTAGAAGTTTAAACTCTTTTAAAATAATTAATAATTGATTTTTAGATATATAATTAAAAGCTCTTTTAATATTAAGAAATAAAACTAATATTTTAAGATTAGCTATATAATTTTCTTCGATTTTAATTACTAGTAAAAGTCTAATATTAATTATAAACTTTTTAAATCTACTTCTAATTTAAAAGCTATAAAAGAGATTAATAATTTTAACTAAATAATTTAGTCTTTTAACTAATATCTTCTTATTAACTTTTCTAAAATAATTAAATAGTAAGATTATTTTATAAGTTTTTAGAATTAAATAATTTAACTTTTTAACTTTTTTAAATATTATATTAATTATTTAGTATTAGTAAGTAGAATAGTAATTAATATTAATAAATAAATTATAAACTTTATAAAATAAATTAAAAATAATTAAATAAACTTTATTAATAATTTTCTAGTTAATTCTATTTAATTTAAAAGTTTTTCTTTTAATTTTTATTAAATAAACTCTTTTAAATTTACTAATTATTAGTTTTAACTAGAGAATAATTTTATAAATATTTTAGAAAGAATTAATTAATATTAAAAGTTAGAGGAATAAAATAAACTTTAATATCTTTACTTTTTCTTTGAAAGTTAATTAATTAGAAATTAAAAGTAAATTCTAATTTTAATAACTTTTAATATAATTAAATATTTTAAATATTAACTTCAGATTTTTAATCTTTAAAAAAGTATTCTAATAACTTTTTTTAATATATTTAATAGTTAAAAAATATTAATTCTAAGTTAGTTAATAAGTTTCTTAACTTTAATTTTAATTATTTAATCTTTAAACTTTTAATATTAACTTTTAAAGAGATTTAAATTTAAAAGTTTATTAAAGTTTAATTCTTAGTTTAAATTTAATTTTCAAAATTATAATATTCGATATTAACTCGATTATCTAGACTAATTCTATATTAATATTTTTTTAAAAAATTGATATTTAATATTTTAAGATTTAAATTAATTTTAATAAACTTTAAAAGTTTTTAATTTAAAATTAAACTCTTTCTAACTAAATTAATTAAACTAACTTTAAATAGTTTTTAATTAACTTTCTTAATATCAAAGATTTAAAGAAAGTTAAAATAGTTTTAATTTAATTTTAGATTTTTAATTATAAAAAAGATTAATAAATAATCTAATCTTAAGTTTTTTAATATTTATTAGTTATTAATATACTTTACTATTCTTTAAGTAATAAATATTAGATTTAAGAATATCGAATATTTAACTTAACAAAATGAAAAATTATCGAAAAAACTTATATAGTTATCTAAATCGATTTAATCTTTTAATATTCTTATTAATTATAGTCTAGTAGATTGAATAAAGTAATTAGCTTTATTCTACAATCTAGCGCTATCGAGATATTATTATCGATATCGATTTTCAAAGATTTTTACTCTATATTATAAATTTTTTATTGAAAATACTTAAAAAAATATAAAAATATTGAAAAATTATTAAATATAATAAAAATATATTAAAAGAAGATTAGTAACTAGTTAAATAGGTTTTTATAAATCGAACTAGCTTATTTATATTTTAATATAACTTCCTTTTCTTAAGATATTATTATTATTATTACTTCTAGTATTTCTAAATATCTAATATTAAAGATAATATTAAGTTTAAATCGCGGATTTAGAATATTATTAAAATAATATTAAGGAATCGGATATAATACTCTTATTCTTTATAAACTTAGAATACTTTTCCTAATATAAATATACTTTTTTAGAAGTAAGATATTAACTTTTTAATAAAAGGACTTTTAACTTTAATTAACTAATTTAAAAGTTAAGATATTATCTAAACTAACTTTTATTTAACTACTTCTTTAGTAATTATAGCTATTAAGTCTAATCTATTTATTAATATAACTAATATAAATATAGATATTATTATCTTATTATTACTACTTATTATCTATTACTTTAATTTAAATTTAAATATATCTAGCTTTTCGAATATACTAAACTTAGACTCTTTTAATAAATCTACTTTAAATATAACTACTAACTTTAATATAATTTCTTTCTGCCTTCCTAAATAGGTTAACCTCTTTTTACTAGAACTTCGAAATAATAAAAACTCGAAAACTACTTTTCTTATTACTTTTATAAATAACTTAGTAAACTAACTTATTACTAAAGTTTATAACTTTATCTTTAAAGTAGTATTTATAACTATCTTCTAAGAAAAGTAGATATTATTTTTAAATTTATTATAAGTCTTTAAAGACTATATTGAAAAAAGTATAATTAAGAAAATAATTAATATACTAGCTTTTCAAGTAAATAACTTAGAATATACTATCTAGAAAATTAAAACTTAAACTAAGTTTAAAGTTTAGAAGCTTTTAATTTACTTTCTAGTAACTTAGCTTTTAATAACTTAACTTTTAATAACTCTAATACTTCTAATAACCTTTTTATAAAAAATAATGAAAATTACTTAAAATCTAACTTAAACCTCTTTTACTAATATTACTATTAATATAAATACTATTAATAAATAGAAAACTATAGAATCTAAAACTAAGTTTAAATAAATTAAAGTTAAAATAGCTAATCGATTAATTTTAATCTATAATATTCTAACTCTTTTCTTTACTCTTTTAATTTGAAATACTATTAATAAGGCTTTTAAAGCTAAAAGTATTAAAAGTCTAATAGTCTTAACTATTACTAGTATTACTAATAAGAAGAACTTAATATTAATAACTACTCTTTTTTATATAATTGATTTTTTAATTAAAAAGCTTAATATTTAGAAAAATCTTCTTAATTTTAAAAGTATCTAAAAAGATAAACTTTAGTTTAAAGTAATATTATATAGAATCTTTATAACTAACTTTAATACTTCTAAAAGTATAAAGCTAGTATTAGATAAAATAAAGACTTTTAATAGTTTTTTAAATTTTAAACTAATTAGAACTTTTTATTAGCTTTTATCGAAAGTTAACTAAATAGTTAAAAAAGTTAACTTTATAATAATCTCTTTTAAGACTATTAAAAAAGTTAAAAAGTATATTAAAAACTAAGTATATATTATTAGAATCTCAATTAAAGCTAAAAAGCTACTAAATATAACTAAATCGATATAATATACTAAATATCAAGAATTTAAATATATAACTTAATTTTATAAATACTAAGTTAAATATAAACTATATACAAAACTGTATATAACTTTATAATATACTTGTAGTATCTATAATATCTACAAGAAAGTTTATTTATATTTAGCTTTAAAGTATATTAATTACTCTTAATCTTATATTAGTAATAGTAAATTATATAAAGTATATAAAGTGATAAAAAGAGTTAATATTAGCTTATAAATAACTAGGATATCTAGGTATTATAAATAAATCTTAATAAAAGTTTATTAGAGATTAAATTAGCTTTCAAATTAACTATTAAGTTAAAAATTGATTTATTAATTATCTAAGAACTATAGATTATAGCTAAAGACTTAAACTAATTAAATAGTCGATTTATAACTTATATTAGCTTTAATCAACTATTAGTATTATATCAGGACTTTAAACTATAAACTCTTATTTATATTTTAAAAGTTCTTACTACTAGTATAATATTAATATCTGATAATATAAATTCGAACTTATTAGTAATATAACTAAGTAAAAGAATTAATATACTCGAAATAGTTAATATTTACAACGAAACTAACTAAGTTAAAAGCGAATCAAGTAAAATAATCGAAAGAAGTTTATTTTTTAAAGCTATTTCGATTAATTCGTTTATTTTAGAAGATTTTAATATATACTACTTTTAATAGAATTTAGAGTTAATTAATATTTAAAAGAAGACTTAATTAGTTAATTAGATTAAAGAGAATAGTTTTAATTTACTTAATAATTTTAAAACTAAAACTTTCTTTAAAGGAAATAGCTTATTAGTCTTAGATTTAATATTTACTATTTAAAAAGTAGTAAAGTATATTGATAATTAGTAAATACTAGGAGATTTAAAATTAAATTACTTACTAATCTTTTTTACAATTAAGAATCTAAAGTTAAATCAAAACTATTTTAATCCTCTTTAAATCTTTAATATTAAGAAAGCTAATTAAGAATTATTTAAAGTTAGTCTAATCGATTTAACTAAAAAGAGTCTAGTTTTAAATTAAGAACTTCTAGAGTTTATTAGAACTAGTTTAAATCTCGAAGTATTAAATATCGAGTTTTTAAAAGCTATTAGTATAGAACTAATATAGATAATCGAGTTAGTATTAAATATAACAATTTCAAAAATAAAGTTTAAACTAAGAGTTAAGTTTTAGTAAATTTCTAAACTTAAATCCCTTCGAAAATTAATATTAAAAGTCTAAAAACTAAATAATTAAAATTAAAGTTAAAAGTAAAAAACTTATTAATTAGTTTAGAATTAATATTTCTTAGCTATTAAATATACTAAAAGGAGTTATTAAAATATCTTTTTAGAGACTAAAGATTTAAAATCAATATTTAAAATATTTAATTATACTAAAAGCTATTAAAGTTAGAATTTACTTTTAATTTCTAACTAATTAACTTTTAAAGGAAAAGCAAAGATATTAAAGTCTATTTTATTCTTCTAATCTTTAATATCGACTAATTCTTTCTAGAATACTTATAAAGTCGATCCTTAGCTAAAGTTAGTAATTAATAAACTTAAAAAAGTTTATTCAACGAAAATCAAAGGAAAAACTTTTAAGCTAAATAGAATTAGTTAGGAAATTATTAATAAAGCTTATATAACTATTTCTAGCTTATTTTATAAAGTTTATAACCTACTTATTAATATTAATTACTACTTTACTTATTAGTATTAAGTAATTAATATAATATTTAAAAAAGTTAAAAAACTAGACTATTTAATTTTAAAAGTTTATAAAGTAATCTTACTATTTAATTATCTTAGAAAAGTTAGTAAGAGGATATTAGCTAAGAGACTAGATTATTTAGTTAAAACTACTAACTTTTTTTATAACTTTTAAATTAGAAGTAGATTTAAAAAGTCTATAATCAATATTAAACTTTTACTAATAACTAAAATCGAAGAAAATTATATAATTAATCTTAAAATATTAGTTTTATTTCTTAATATTAAAGAGGCTTTTAATTATATATTCAAGAATTGATTACTAGTTATTTTAAAAGAGTTTAAACTTCTAATTAACTTAATAGTTTAAATTAATTCCTTTTTAGAAACTAAATAATTAAGACTAGCTTTTAATAATCAAATTAAACTTTTTTATCTTATTAATATTAAGATTCTTTAAAGTAATCTAATTAATTCAATTTTATTCTTAATTTATATTCAAGATCTCTTCTCGATAATTAGCTATTTAATCTAGTTTTATATAAATAATATTATATTAATAGTTAGCTTTACTAGTTTTAAAAAGAATTATTAAATATTAAAAAGAGAAGCTAATAAACTATATTCTTTTAGAATAGTAAATAGTATCGATTTTAACTTTAAGAAAACTAAGTTAATATATTTCTTTATAGATAACTTAATAGCCTATTCGGTTAAATTACTAAATTAGTAAATAATATATCTTTTTAAACTAGTAAAATAACTTAGGATTTAGTTTAATAACACTCTTAAATTTAAAAGTTATATTATTATCTAAGTTAGTTAAACTAAATTATTATTTCTTCAAGTTAATCAACTAGTTAATATTTAGACTAGTTTATTCTTTTATATAATATATTAGCTATATATCGTTTATATTACTAGTATCTCAGACTATAGCTCCTCGATTTAGTATAAAAGATAAGTTAGTTTTAAAACTTAATTTCGATTATTTTAAAATTTAGCTTTTTAGAAAATACTAAGTATTTTTAAAACTAGTTTTATTCTAATTATAAATACTAAAGCTATACTAATACTCTTTAATATCTATTTTACTAATATTACTTATTAATATATTTTCTAATCTCTTAAACTCTTAAAAGACTATTTAATTTATAAATTATTTTAGAAAGGTTATTAAGAATTATTAAATTATTAAGAGCTATTAGATTACTAGAAGCTATAGAGTTACTAAAAGTTATAAAGTTATTAAAAGCTTATTTCTAACCTCTTATACTTTCTAAAGACTAGATAGAAGCTAGGATCGAAGTCAAGACCAAAGCTAATATCAAGACTAGTATAAATAAACTAGATTAAGTAATTAATATATTTACTAGTTAATTTAAATAGACTTAAAAAGATTTATCCTTTTAAATTCCTCTTTTAAATACTTCTAAACCTCTTTTTAATCTGAATTAGTTAATTTTCAAAAGAGGATAAAATTAAAGATTATTAAAAGTTAATATCTATACTAGTACTAAATCAGCTTTCCTTTTATATAAATAAGTTCTAATTATAAACTAGAATTAGAATAGAGGTTAAACTAGCTTTTTTAGATTTAAATTAAAAGCTAATCTAAATATATAAATAGAATATTAGTTTAAATCAACTAGTATATAATAGTAAGCTAGAAGAGATTATTTAAATAATCGAATTAATTAACTAACTAACTTAAAAAAGATAAGAATATATTATTTATAATAATAACTAAATTAAACTATATAAGTTAAACTTATTTAATAATAACTTAAAATAAGAATAACTAATAAGAGTATATAATATTAATAGCTAAATAGTTAATAAAGGTATTAGTATTAAATTAGTTTAAATCCTAGAGTATTATAATATAGAAAGTTATAAAATAGTAAACAAGTTAGTAAAAAAAGTAACTAGTTTAGAACTAGACTTTTAATTAACTAGCTTCGCTTATCTTAATACTAGTATCAAGTATATTAAAATTTAGAAATAGAAATTAGCTCTAATACAAACTACAAAGTTTAGATAAAATAAAGATTTTAGAACTAATTATATTTTAATCTATAAATTAGCTTTTTAAAGTAGAATCTCGATTCTCTCTAAAACTAAACAAGTTATAACTAACGCTTTTTATTAGTTAAAGCTAGAGTATAACTATATTAAAGTTTATATATATTAATTAAACTTTATTAATAATAATAAATATAAATATAATAAAAAAGAGATAAAATTGAATATCTCTTTATTAACTATTATTTACTTATTAAAGCTTATTTAAAATTAAAAGATAAACTTAATATATATTATTTTAACTTCCTACTACTACTAGATACTAAGTTTAGAATCGATACTAGTCTAGAATTTATTAAAGATATTAATATTTATACTTAGAAATATTATTTAACTTAGTTAGTTAACCTCGAAGTTAACTAATCTTTAACTCGACCTTAAATTGAAACTTATTAAATTGTCGATATTAAGTTTAATATCACTTTAATATCGATTTAATATTATATATTAAAGCCTATTAGACTTAATACTTTCTTTAATATTAAGAGTTAGATTTTACTTTTCTTATTATTTCCTTTACTAAAGTTAGACCTTTAATATCCTTTTACTATATATAATATTATATATATATAGCCTTTATATATACCTAGCTACTAGTAGTATAACTACTAATTATCTTACTATAGTCTTAGACTTATACAGAATATTAAAAAAAAAAAAAAAAAAAAAACTTAATAATTTAAATTAGTTTCTTCTTAGAAACTAGATAGTTAAAACTAGCTTTTAATAATTAAATTAAGTTTTTTTATCTAATTAATATTAAGATCTTAAAGCTAAACCTTTAATATCCTTTTATTATATATAATATTATATATATATAACTTTTATATAATCTAGCTACTAGTAGTATAACTATTAACTATCTTATTATAGTCTTAGACTTATATAAGATATTAAAATAAATAAATAAAAAAATATTAAAATCTTATAAACTCTTATTAAAAAAACTTAAATCTTTATTTAAATCGATCTAATCTTTCGATATTTTTATTAATTATAATCTAGTAGATCGAATAAAGTAATTAGTTTTATTATATAATTTAATATTATCAAGATATTATTATCGTTATTAAAAATCGCGATTTTTACTCTATATTATTAAATTTTTATTTAAAATTCAAAAATACAAAAATATTAGAAAATCATTAAAAATTATTAAAAAAATAGATAAAAAATATTTATACTAATTTAATATACTTCTATAAACTTAATAAAGCTATTCACTTATTAATACACTTTCTCGCTATTAAGATATTATAGTTATAGTTAAAATTCGAATAAGATATATTATAATTTTAACTATCTATTCTATTAATATTAAAGATAATATTAAAAACGATATTAAGCTAAACTAGTTTAATTCGACAATATTAAGTAATATTAAATATCCCTTTTATATTTCTACTAATATTAGACTATAAAACTACTATATATTATTTATTTTATTATTTTAACATCTTTTTTAAGTTTGAGATTATAATAGAATAGTTAATAGTTAATTTACTAGCGACTAAATATATAAAGCTAAGTATAAAATTTCTTTAAAGTAAAGTAATATTAAAGGTTAAACTCTAGTAAAGGAAAAACAAAGTTCTTTATTAAATAAAAGAATTAGCTAAGTAAAAGAGGTTTAAAATATAAGATTTTTTATTAATATATAGTTCAATATAATACTACTATATTATTAAATCGAGGACTATTTTAATTAATTTAATAAGACTATTATATAGTTGTTACTAGTAAATATTACTAATAATAAGATATCTACTTTAAGTAGTAATAGTTAAGATATATTCTAAAACTATAATATAAAGTTTAAAACTTTAATTAACTAATAAAGTTTTAACTTTGAAACTTATATAATTACTCTCTTTACTTTTAGCTTTTTAACTAGTATAGTATTTATTAGGTTTAGCTCTTTAATTAATATTAATATAAAAATAGATATTAATATATCTTTTTCGCTTTCGTCTTATTACTTTAATATTAATATTAACTTTATTAGATTCTTAGATATTCTAAACTCTAATCTACTAACTAGACTTACTTTTAATATAACTACTAGTAATATAATTTATTATCTTTTTAAATAGATTAATTCTTTTATATCTATTAAACTAGTTAAAGTATTTAAAGCTAATTCTCAGATAACTATTATAAATAATTTAGTAAATTAACTTATCTCCGAAGTTTATAATTTAATTTTTAAAATAGTATCTATAATTATTTCTTAGAAAAGATAGATATTACTTTTAAATTTAATATAAATCTTTAGAGACTATATTGAAAAAAGTATAATCAAGAAGATTACTAATATACTAATCTTTTAAGTAAATAATCTAGAATATAATACTCGGAAAATCGAAGCTTAAATAAAATTTAAAGCTTAAAAGCCTTTAGTTTAATTTTTAGTAACTTAATTCTTAATAACTTTAATACTTTTAATAACTCTCTTATAAAAAGTAATGAAAATCGTTTAAAATCTAATTTAAACTTCTTTTATTAATATAGCTATTAGTATAAATATTATTAATAAATAGAAAATTATAGAATCTAAAACTAAACCTAAATAAACTAAAGTTAAAATAACTAATTAACTGATTTTAATTTATAAAGCTCTAGCTCCTTTTTCTACTTTTTTAATTTAAAATATTATTAATAAGATTTTTAAAGCTAAGAGTATTAAAGGCTTTATAATCTTAACTATTACTAATACTACTAATAAAAAGAACTTAATATTAATAATTACTCCTTCTTATATAACTAATTTCTTAATTAAAAAACTTAATATTTAGAAAAATCTTCTTAATTTTAAAAGTATTTAAAAGAATAAACTTTAGTTTAAAGTAGTATTATATAAAATCTTTATAACTAACTTTAATACTCTTGAAAGTATAAAATTAGTACTAGATAAAATAAAAACTTTTAATAACTTTTTAAATCTTAAACTAATTAAAACCTTTTATTAGCTTTTATTAAAAGTTAATCGAGTAGCTAAAAAAGCTAGTTTAGTAGTAATCTCTTTTAAAATTATTAAAGAAGTTGAAAAGTATATTAGAAACTAAGTATATATTACTAGAATCTTAATTAGAGTTAAAAAACTATTAAGTATAATTAAATTGATATAATATATTAAATATTAAGGATTTGGATATATAACTTAATTTTATAAATACTAAGTTAAATATAGATTATATATAAAGCTATATATAACCTTATAATATATCTATAGTATTTATAATATCTATAAGAAAACTTATTTATATTTAACTTTAAAGTATATTAATTACTCTTAATTTTATATTTTTTTTTTATTTATTTTAATATCCTATATAAGTCTAAGACTATAGTAGAATAGTTAGTAGTTATACCGCTAGCAGCTAAGTATATATAAAGGCTATATATATATAATATTATATATAATAAAGGAATATTAAAGGTTAAACTCTAGTAAAAAAAATAATAGTAAAAAAAGTAAGTTTTAACTCTTAATATTAAGAAAAGTATTAAGCTAAAAAGGTTTTAATATATAGTATTAAATTGATATTAAAGTAATATTAAATTTAATATTAATAATTTAATAAGTTCTAATTTAATTTCTAAATTAATAAATTAATCGAGTTCGAAGTTAGTTAACTAGATTAAGTAATATTTCCAAGTATAAATATTAGTATCCTTAATAAATTCTAAGTTAATATCGATTCTAAACTTAATATTTAATAGTAGTAGAAGACTAAGATAATATATATTAAACTTATCTTTTAATTTAAAGTAAGCTTTAGTAAATAAATAGTAATTAATAAAGAGATATTCAAAAGTCTTCTTTTTATTATATTTATATTTATTATTACTAGTAAAGCTTAATTAGTATATATAAGCTTTAATATAACTATACTCTAACTTTAACTAATAAAAAGTATTAACTATAACTTATTTAATTTTAAAGAGAATTAAGATTCTACTTCGAAAAGTTAATTTATAGATTAAAATATAATTAGTTTTAAGATCTTTATTTTATCTAAACTTTATAGTTTATATTAAAGTTAATTTCTATTTCTAGATCTTAATATATTTAATACTAGTATTAAAATAAGTGAAACTAATTGATTGAAAATCTAGTTCTAGGCTAGTCGCCTTTTTAGTTAGTTTATCTACTATTTTATTACTTTCTATATTATAATACTCTAAAATCTAAGTTAGTTTAATATTAATATCTTTATTAACTATTTAGCTACTAGTATTATATACCTTTATTAACTATTCTTATTCTAAGTTATTATTAAACAAGTTTAGTCTATATAATCTAACTTAGTTATTATTATAGATTATATATTCCTATTCTTTTTAAGTTAATTAGCTAGCTAATTTAATTACTTAAATAATCTTTTCTAACTCGTTATTATATACTAGCTAATTCTAGCTAATATTCTATTTATATATTTAGATTAGCTTTTAGTTTAAGTTTAAAAAAGCTAGTTTAACTTCTATTCTAGTTCTAGTTTATAATTAAAACTTATTTATATAAAAGAAGAGTTAATTTAATATTAATATAGAAGTTAGCTTCTAATAATCTTTAACTTTATTCTTCTTCGAAAATTAACTAATTCAGATTGAAAATAAGTTTAAAGAAGTTTAAAGAAGGAATTTAAATAGATAAATCTTTTTAAGTCTATTTAGATTGATTAGTAAGTATATTGATTATTTAATCTAGTTTATTTATATTAGCTTTAATATTAGCTTTGGTTTTAACTTCGGTCTTAGCTTCTATCTAGTCTTTAAAAAGTATAAAAAGCTAGAACTAGAAATAAACTTCTAATAACTTTATAACTCTTAATAACTTAGCTTCTAATAACCTTTTTAAAGTAATTTATAAATTAAATAGTCTTTTAAAAGTTTAAAAGACTAAAAGATATATTAATAAGTAGTGCTAGTAAGACGGATATCAAGGAGTATTAACACAGCTTTAGTATTTATAATTGAAATAAAACTAGTTTTAAAAATACTTAGTATTTTTTAAAAAACTAAGTTTTAAAGTAATTAAAATTAGACTTTGAAATTAGTTTATTCTTTATACTAAATCGAGGAGTTATAGTTTAAAATACTAATAATACAAGTAATATATAACTAGTATATTATATAAAGAGATAAGCTAGTCTAAGTATTAACTAATCGATTAACTTTAAGAAATATTGATTTAGTTTAACTAACTTAGATAATAATATAACTTTTAAATTTAAAAGTATTATCAAATTAAATTCTAAGTTATCTTATTAACTTAGAAAAGTATATTACTTATTAATTTAGTAATTTAACTAAATAAACTATTAAATCTTTTATAAAGAAATATATTAACTTAGTTTTCTTAAAGTTAAAATCGATATTATTTATTATTTTAAAAGAATATAATTTATTAATTTCTTTTTCTAATATTTAATAATTCTTTTTAAAACTAGTAAAGTTAACTATTAATATAATATTATCTATATAAAACTAGATTAAATAACTAATTATTAGAAAAAGATCTCGAATATAAATCAAGAATAAAATTAGATTAATTAAGCTACTCTAGGGAATCCTAGTATTAATAAGATAAAAAAGCTTAATTTAATTATTAAAAGCTAGTTTTAACTATCTAGCTTTTAAGAAGAAGCTAACCTAAGTTATTAAACTAATTAGAAGTTTAAACTCTTTTAAAATAACTAGTAATCGATTCTTAGATATATAATTAAAAACTCTTTTAATATCGAGAAATAAAACTAATATTTTAAAATTAGTTATATAATTTTCTTCGATTTTAGTTGTTAGTAAAAGCCTAGTATTAATTATAGACTTTTTAAATCTATTTCCGATTTAAGAGTTATAAAAGAGGTTAGTAGTTTTAATTAAATATTCTAGTCTTTTAGCTAATATCCTCTTACTAACTTTTCCTAGATAATTAAATAGTAAGATTACTTTATAAATTTTCGAAATCGAGTAATTTAGTTTTTTAGCTTTTTTAAATATCGTACTAGTTACTTAGTACTAGTAAATAGAATAGTAACTAGTATTGATAAATAGGTTATAAACCTTATAAAATAAACTAGAAATAGTTATATAAACTTTATTAATAATTTCCTAGTTAATTCTATCTAGTCTAAAGGTTTTTCTTTTAATTTTTATTAAATAAGCTTTCTTAAGTTTACTAATTACTAATTCTAACTAGAGGTCGACTTTATAAATATCTTAGAAAGAGTTAATCGATATTAAAGGTTAGGAGAATAAAGTAGACTTTAATATTCTTGCTTTTCCTTCGAATATTAATTAGTTAGAAATCGAGAGTAAATTTCAACTTTAATAGCTTTTAGTATAGTTAAATGTTTTAAATATTAACTTTAGGTTTTTAATCTTTAAAAAGATATTTCAGTAACTCCTTTTAATATATTTAATAGCTGAAAAGTATTAATTCTAAGCTAGTTAATAAGTTTTTTAACTTTAATTTAGTCTTTAAACTTTTAATATTAATTTTCGAAGGGATTTAAATTTAAAGGTTTACTAAAGTTTAGCTCTTAGTTTAAACTTGATTTTCGAAATTACTATATTCGATATTAGCTTGATTATCTATATTAGTTTTATACTAATAGCTTTTAAAAAATCGATATTCAATACTTCGAGATTTAAACTAGTTTTAATAAACTCTAAAAGTTCTTAATTTAGAACTAAGCTCTTTTTAGCTAAATCGATTAGACTAACTTTAAATAGTTTCTAATTAGCCTTCTTAGTATCAAAGATTTAAAGGGGATTAGAATAGTCTTGATTTAACTTTAAATTCTTAATTATAAAGAAGATTAGTAAGTAGTTTAATTTTAAATCTTCTAATACTTACTAGTTATCAATATATCTTACTACTCCTTAAGTAGTAAATATTAGATCTAAGATTAACAAGCTATTTTCTTTAAAGAAAGTTTTAGCCTCGAAATTATTAAGTAAATCAAGTTTATTCTCTTTAATCTAATTAACTAATTAAATTCCCTTTTAAGTATTAATTGACTTTAGGTTCTACTATAAATAGTATATATTAAAATCTTTTAAAATAAACGAATTAGTCGAAATAGTTTTTAGAAATAAGTTTTTTTCGACTATTTTATTTAATTCGCTTTCAACTTAGTTAATTTCGTTGTAAATATTAACTATTTCGAGTGTATTGATTTCTTCACCTAGTTATATTACTAATAAGTCTAAATCTGTATTATTAAGTACTAATATTATATTAATAGCGAGAACTTTTGAAGTATAAACAAAAGTTCGTAGTTTAAAATCCTAGCGCGGCGCTAGCAGTTAATTTTATATTAATAATAGTAAATTATATAAAGTATATAAAGTAATAAAAAAAGTTACTATTAGTCTATAAATAACTAGAATATCTAAATATTATAAGTGAATTTTAATAAAAGTTTATTAAAAACTAAATTAGTTTTTAAATTAACTATTAAGTTAAAAATTGATTTATTAATTATCTAAGAGCTATAGATTATAGTTAAAGATTTAAACTAGTTAAATAACTGATTTATAACTTATATTAACTTTAATTAACTATTAGTATTATATCGAGATTTTAAATTATAAACTCTTATTTATATTTTAAAAGTTCTTACTACTAATATAATACTAGTACTTGATAATACAGATTCGAACTTATTAGTAATATAATTAAGTGAAAGAATTAATATACTTGAAATAATTAATATTTACAACGAAACTAACTAAACTAAAAGTAAATTAAGTAAAATAAATAAAAGAAGTTTATTTTTAAAAGCTATTTTAACTAATTCGTTTATTTTAAGAGATTTTAATATATATTACTTTTAATAAGATTTAGAGTTAACTAATATTTAAAAAAAGATTTAATTAGTTAATTAAATTGAAGAGAATAATCTTGATTTATTTAATAATTCTAAAATTAAAACCTTTTTTAAAGGAGTTAGCTTATTAGTTTTAAATTTAATATTTATTATTTAAAGAGTAGTAAAGTATATTGATAATTAGTAAGTATTAAGTAATTTAAAATTAGATTATTTATTAATCTTTTTTATAATTAAGAATCTAAAGTCAAATTAAAACTATTTTAACTCTTTTTAAATTTTCAATATTAAGAAAGCTAATTAGAATCTCTTTAAAGTTAATCTTATTAATTTAGCTAAAAAGAGTTTAGTTCTAAATTAAGAACTTTTAAAGTTTTTTCAAAAGTTAATCTAAGTATATAAGTAGAATATTAGTATAAAAGTTATTGAAAAAACTCGAATCCTTATTTAAATCGATCTAATCTTTCGATATTCTTATTAATTATAGCCTAGTAGTTCGAATAAAGTAATTAGCTTTATTATATAACTTAGTATTATTGAGATATTATTATTATTATTGAAAATCGCGATTTTTACTTTATATTATCGAATTTTTATTTAAAATTAAAAAATCTAAAAATATTAGAAAATTATTAAAAACTATTAAAAAAATAAATAAAAAAGACTTATTTCAATTTAATATATTTTTACAAACTTAATAAAGCTATTTATTTATTAATATACTTTCTTATTATCAAGATATTATAGTTATAGTTAAAATCCGAATAAGATATATTATAATTTCAATTATCTACTCTATTAATATTAAGAATAATATTAAGCTAAACTAACTTAATTTGATAATATTAAGTAATATTAAATATACCTTCTATTATACTACTAGTATTAGACTATAAAACTATTATACTATTATTATTAGTTAATACTACTAATAATAGAATATCTACTTTAAGTAATAATAACTAGAATATATTTTAAGATTATAATAATATAAAGTCTAAAATTCTAATTAACTAATAAGGCTTTAACTTTGAAACTTATATAACTACTTCTCTTTCTAACTTTTTAACTAGTATTATATTTATTAAGTCTAGTTCTCTAATTAATATTAATATAGAAATAGATATTAATATATCTTCTTTACTTTCTCTTTACTATTTTAATACTAATATTAACTTTACTAGATTTTTAAAGATTTTAAACTCTGATTTATTAACTAGACTTACTTTTAATATAACTACTAGTAATATAATTTACTATTTTCTTAAATAGATAAACTTCTTTATATTTACTAAACTAATTAAAGTATTTAAAGCTAATATTTAAGTAACTATTATAAATAACTTAGTAAACTAACTAATCTCTAAAATTTATAATCTTATTTTTAAAGTAATATTTATAACTATCTTTTAGAAAAAGTAAATATTACTTTTAAACTTAATATAAATCTTTAGAGACTATACTAAAAAGAGTATAGTTAGAAAAATAATTGATATATTTATTTTCTAAGTAAATAATCTAGAATATACTACTTAGAAGATTGAAATTTAAACTAAGTCTAAAACTTAAAAGCTCTTAGCTTAACTTCTAGTAACTTAACTTCTAATAACTTTAATATACCGGGAGTTGCTAGGTCACCGGGAGCTGCAGGGTCACCAGGGGCTGTAGGGTCACCGGGAGCTGCAGGGTCACCGAGAGCTACAAGGTCACTGGGAACTATAGGGTTACTAGAAGTCTATTTCTAGTTCTAGCCTCTTATATCTTCTAAGGACTAGACGGAAGCCGGGATCGAAGCTAGGACCAAAGCTAGCGTTAAAGCTAGTACAAATAGACTAGATTAGACGATCAATATACTCGCTAGTCGATCTAAATAAACTTGAAAAGATTTACTTATTTAAATTCCTCCCTTAAACTCTTTCAAGCCTATTTTCAGTCCGAATTAGTTAATTTTCGAAGGAGAACAAAGCTAAAGATTATCGGGAGCTAGCGTCTATATTAGCGTTAAATCAGCTCTCCTTTTATATAGACAAGTCCCAATTACGAACTGGAACTAGAATAAGAGTTGAACTAGCTCTTTTAGACTCAAACCAAGAGCTAATCCGAGTGTATAAGTAGAATATCGGCTAGAATCAGTTAGTATATAATAGCGAGCTAGAAGAGGTCACTCAAGTAGTCAAATTAGCTAACCAGCTAGCCCAAAAAGGATAAGAATATATAGTCTATAGTAATAACTAAGCTAGACTATATAAGCTAAACTCGCTTAATAACAATCTAAAGCAGGAACAGTTAATAAGGGTATACAATACTAGTAGCCAAATAGTCAATAAAGGTACTAGTATCAAGCTAGCTTAGGTCCCAGAATATTACGACATAGAAAGCAACGAAATAGTAGATAAACTAGTAAAAGAAGCGACTAGCTTGGAACTAGACTCTTAATCGATAAACTTCGCTTATCTCGGCACTAGCATTAAAAGTATTAAGACCCAGGAATAGGAATTAGCGCTAGTACAAGCTACGAAGTCGAGACAAAATAAAGATCCTAGAACTAATTACACCTCAATCTACAAATTAGCTTCTCGAAGTAGAATCTTAATCCCCCCTAAGACTAAGCGAGCTACAGCTAGTACGTTTTACCAGCTGAAGTTAGGCTACAACTATATTAAGGCTTATACACACCGATTAGGCCTTACTAGCGATAACAAATACAAATACAGCAAAAAGGAGACCCCTGAATATCTCCTTATCAGCTACTGCCTACTCGCTAAAGCCCGCCTTAAGCTAAAAGATAAGCTTAATACGCACTACCTCAGCCTCCCACTATTATTAGACACTAAGCCTGGAATCGATACTAGCCTAGAATTTATCAAGGATACTAGCATTTGTACCCGGAAATACTACCTGACCCGGTCATCTAATCTCGAATTCGATTAATTTATTAATTTGGGACTTAAATTGGAATTTATCAAATTGTCAACATT
>JANHAA010000270.1:0-35509 GCA_026225975.1 Clarireedia hainanense | reverse complement strand
ATTAAAAGTTATAAAGTTATTAAAAGTTATAAAGTTATTAAAAGTTATAAAGTTATTAAAAGTTATAAAGTTATTAAAAGTTATAAAGTTATTAAAAGTTATAAAGTTATTAAAAGTTATAAAGTTATTAAAAGTTATAAAGTTATTAAAAGTTTATTTTTAATTTTAACTTTTTATACTTTTTAAAAATTAAATAGAAGTTAAGATTAAAATTAAAATTAAAATTAAAATTAAAGTTAATATTAAAGTTAATATAAATAAATTAAATTAAATAATTAATATACTTACTAATTAATTTAAATAAACTTGAAAAGATTTATCTATTTAAATTCTCTTTTTTTTTTTTTTTTTTTTTAATATCCTATATAAATTTAAGACTATAATAAGATAATTAGTAGTTAAGCTACTAATAGCTAGATATATATAAAGGCTATATATATATAATATTATATATAGTAAAAAGATATTAAAAATTAAATCTTAGTAAAAGAAATAATAATAAAAAAAGTAAATTCTAACTCTTAATATTAAGAAAAGTATTAAATTAAAAAAACTTTAATATATAGTATTAAATTAATATTAAAATAATATTAAACTTAATATTAATAATTTGATAAATTCTAATTTAAGTTCTAAATTAATAAATTAATCAAGTTCGAAGTTAGCTAACTAAGTTAAATAATATTTCTAAATATAAATATTAGTATTTTTAATAAATTTTAAATTAATATTAATTTTAGATTTAATATCTAAAAGTAGTAGAAAGTTAAAATAATATATATTAAATTTATCTTTTAACTTTAAATAAATTTTAATAAGTAAATAATAATTAATAAAAAGATATTTAAAAGTCTTTTTTTTATTATATTTATATTTATTATTACTAGTAAAGCTTAATTAATATATATAAACTTTAATATAATTATACTCTAGCTTTAGTTAATAAAAAGTATTAGTTATAATTTATTTAGTTTTAAAGAGGATTAAAATTCTATTTTAAAAAGTTAATTTATAAATTAAAATATAATTAGTTTTAAAATCTTTATTTTATTTAAACTTTATAGTTTATATTAAAGTTAATTTCTATTTCTAAATTTTAATATAATTAATACTAATATTAAAATAAGTAAAACTAGTTAATTAAAAATCTAATTTTAAACTAGTTATTTCTTTTATTAACTTATTTACTATTTTATTACTTTCTATATTATAATACTTTAAAATTTAAACTAATTTAATATTAGTATTTTTATTAACTATTTAATTATTAATATTATAAACTTTTATTAGTTATTCTTATCTTAAATTATTATTAAATAAGTTTAATTTATATAATCTAACTTAGTTATTATTATAAACTATATATTCTTATCTTTTTTAAGTTAACTAGTTAGTTAATTCGATTATCTAAATAACTCTTTTTAACTTATTATTATATACTAACTAATTTAAATTAATATTCTACTTATATACTCGAATTAGCTTTTAGTTTAAATTTAAAAAAGTTAGTTTAACTTTTATTCTAATTCTAGTTTATAATTAGGATTTATCTATATAAAAAGAGAGTTAATTTAATATTAGTATAAATATTAATTTCTAATAATTTTTAATCTTATTCTTCTTTGAAAATTAACTAATTCAAATTAAAAAGAGATTTAAAAGTATTTAAAAAAGGAATTTAAAAGAATAAATCTTTTTAAACTTATTAAAATCGATTAGTAAATATATTAATTATCTAATCTAGTCTATTTATATTAGCTTTAATATTAGCTTTAGTTCTAATTTCGATCTTAACTTTTATCTAGTTTTTAGAAAATATAAAAAGTTAAAAATAAACTTTTAATAATTTTATAACTTTTAATAACTTTATAACTTTTAATAACTTTATAACTTCTAATAACTTTACAACTTTTAATAACTTTATAACTTCTAATAACTTTATAATTCTTAATAATTTAATAACTCTTAATAACTTTCTTAAAATAATTTATAAATTAAATAGTCTTTTGAAAGTTTAAAAGATTAGAAAGTATATTAATAAGTAATATTAGTAAAATATATATTAAGAGGTATTAGTATAGTTTTAATATCTATAATCGAAATAAAACTAGTTTTAAAAATACTTAGTATTTTTTAAAAAGTTAAATTCTAAAGTAATTAAAATTAAACTTTAAAATTAATTTATTCTTTATATTAAATCAAGAAGTTATAGTCTAAGATACTAGTAATATAAATAATATATAATTAATATATAATATAAAGAGATAAACTAATCTAGATATTAACTAGTTGATTAGCTTAAAGAAATATTAATTTAGTTTAACTAACTTAGATAATAATATAACTTTTAAATTTAAAAGTATTATCAAACTAAATTCTAAGTTATTTTATTAACTTAGAAGAGTATATTATTTACTAATTTAGTAATTTAACTGAATAAACTATTAAGTTTTTTATAAAAAAGTATATTAATTTAGTTTTCTTAAAATTAAAATCGATATTATTTACTATTTTAAAAGAATATAGTTTATTAACTTCTTTTTCTAATATTTAATAATTCTTTTTAAAATTAGTTAAACTAATTTAAATTCTCTTTTTAAATACTTTTAAACTTCTTTTTAATTCGAATTAGTTAATTTTCAAAAGAGAATAAAGTTAAAGATTATTAAAAATTAATATTTATATTAATATTAAATTAATTCTTCTTTTATATAAATAAGTTCTAATTATAAACTAGAATTAAAATAGAAGTTAAATTAACTTTTTTAACTTTAAATTAAAAGTTAATCTAAATATATAAATAAAATATCAATTTAAATTAATTAGTATATAATAGTAAATTAAAAGAGATTATTTAGATAATCAAATTAGCTAACTAACTAGTTTAAAAAAGATAAGAATATATAATTTATAATAATAATTAAGTTAAATTATATAAACTAAATTTACTTAATAATAATCTAGAGTAAAAGTAATTAATAAAAGTATATAATATTAATAACTAAATAGTTAATAAAAATACTAATATTAAATTAGTTTAAATTTTAAAGTATTATAATATAGAAAGTAATAAAATAGTAAATAAGTTAGTAAAAAAGATAATTAACTTAAAATTAAATTTTTAATTAATTAGTTTTACTTATTTTAATATTAGTATTAAATATATAAAAACTTAGAAATAGAAATTAACTTTAATATAAACTATAAAGTTTAGATAAAATAAAGATTTTAAAATTAATTATATTTTAATTTATAAATTAACTTTTTAAAATAGAATTTTAATCTTCTTTAAAATTAAATAAATTATAACTAATACTTTTTACTAATTAAAACTAAATTATAATTATATTAAGATTTATATATATTAATTAAACTTTATTAGTAATAATAAATATAAATATAATAAAAAAAGAGATAATTAAATATTTTCTTATTAATTATAGATTATTTATAAAAGCTTATTTAAAGTTAAAAGATAAATTTAATATATATTATTTTAACTTTCTATTACTTTTAGATACTAAACTTAGAATTAATACTAGTTTAGAATTTATTAAAAATATTAGTATTTATATCTAAAAATATTATTTAACTTAGTTAATTAATCTTGAACTTGATTAATTTATTAATTTAAAATTTAAATTAGAATTTATTAAATTATTAATATTAAACTTAATACTATTTTAATATTAATTTAATACTATATATTAAAACTTATTTAGTTTAATACTTTTCTTAATATTAAAAGTAAGAATTTCTTATTAATACTATTTATTAATATACTTTCTAATCTTTTAAACTTTTAAAAGACTATCTAATTTATAAATTATTCTAAAAAGGTTATTAAAAGTTATTAAGTTACTAAAAACTATTAGATTATTAAAAGTTATTAAGTTATTAAAAAATATTAGATTATTAAAAGTTACTAAATTACTAAGAGTTATAAAGTTATTAAAAGTTATAAAGTTATTAAAAGTTATAAAGTTATTAAAAGTTATAAAGTTATTAAAAGTTTATTTTTAATTCTAACTTTTTATATTTTCTAAAAACTAAATAGAAGTTAAAATCGAAATTAAAACTAAAACTAATATTAAAGTTAATATAAATAAATTAGATTAAATAATTAATATACTTATTAGTTAATTTAAATAAACTTGAAAAGATTTATTTATTTAAATTCTTTCTTTAAATATTTCTAAACCCTTTTTTAATTTAAATTAGTTAATTTTTAAAAGAGAATAAAATTAAAGATTATTAGAAATTAATATTTATACTAATATTAAATTAACTCTCTTTTTATATAAACAAGTTTTAATTATAAACTAAAATTAAAATAAAAGTTAAATTAACTTTTTTAACTTTAAACTAAAAACTAATCTAAGTATATAAGTAGAATATTAATTTAAATTAGTTAATATATAATAATAAGTTAGAAAAGGTTATTTAAATAGTCGAATTAACTAGTTAATTAATTTAAAAAAGATAAGAATATATAATTTATAATAATAATTAAGTTAGATTATATAAATTAAACTTATTTAATAATAATCTAAAGTAAAAGTAATTAATAAAAATATATAATATTAGTAGCTAAATAATTAATAAAAATACTAGTATTAAATTAATTTAGATTTTAGAATATTATAAAGTAGAAGATAATAAAATAATAAATAAGTTAGTAAAAAAGATAATTAATCTAGAATTAGACTTTTAATTAACTAATTATATTTATTTTAATATTAGTATTAAATATATAAAGATTTAAAAATAAGAATTAACTTTAATATAAATTATAAAATCTAAATAAAATAAAGATTCTAAAACTAATTATATTTTAATTTATAAATTAACTTTTTAAAGTAGAATCTTAATCTTTTTTAAAATTAAGTAAGTTATAATTAGTACTTTTTATTAACTAAAGCTAGATTACAATTATATTAAAACTTATATATACTAATTAAGTTTTACTAATAATAATAAATATAAATATAATAAAAAGAAGATAATTAAATATTTCTTTATTAATTATAAACTACTTATAAAAGTTTATTTAAAATTAAAGAATAAATTTAATATATATTATTTTAACTTTTTATTACTTTTAGATATTAAGTCTAAAATCAATATTAATTTAGAATTTATTAAAGATACTAGTATTTATACTTAGAAATATTATTTAACTTAGTTAATTAATCTTGAATTTAATTAATTTATTAATTTAAGATTTAAATTAGAATTTATTAAATTATTAATATTAAATTTAATACTACTTTAATATTAGTTTAATATTATATATTAAGACTTATTTAGTTTAATACTTTTCTTAATATTAGAAGTAAGGATTTACTTTTTTTACTATTATTTCTTTTACTAGAATTTAACTTTTAATATCTTTTTACTATATATAATATTATATATATATAACCTTTATATATACTTAGTTACTAGTAGTATAACTACTAACTATTCTATTATAATCTTAAACTTATATAGAATATTAAAAAAAAAAAAGAATAAAAAAAAAGTAAGGATTTATCTTTTTTATTATTTATTTATTTATTTATTTATTTATTTATTTTATTATTTTAACATCCTTTTTGAGTCTAAGACTATAGTAGAATAGCTAGCGGCTAACCTGCTAGCAGCTAAGTATATTAAAGCTAGGTATATACAATTTCGAATATTTTTAGAGATATTAAAGGTCTAACTTTAATTGAAAAGAAAAACAAGGTTCTTTGTTAAGCGAAAGAACTAGCTAAGTAGAGTAGGTCTAAAATATAAGATTTTATTTCTAATATATAGTCTGATATAGTACTACTGCACTATTAAACCAAGGACTATTTTAATTAGTTTGACTATCTTTTTTATTATTATTTCTTTTACTAAAGTTTAATTTTTAATATCTCTTTACTATATATAATATTATATATATATAACTTTTATATATACTTAACTATTAATAATATAACTATTAACTATTTTACTATAGTTTTAAACTTATATAAGATATTAAAAAAAAAATATAAAAAAAATAATTAAATACTTCTTTATTAATTATTAATTATTTATTAAAATCTATTTAAAGTTAAAAGATAAGTTTAATATATATTATTTTAACTTTCTATTATTATTAAATATTAAGTTTAGAATTAATATTAATCTAGAATTTATTAAAGATATTAATATTTATATTTAAAAATATTATTTTTTTTTTTATTTATTTTAATATCCTATATAAGTCTAAGACTATAGTAGGACAGTTAGTAGTTATACTACTAGCAGCTAAGTATATATAAGGATTATATATATACAATATTATATATAGTAAAGGGATATTAAAGGTCTAGTTCTAGTAAAAGAAATAATAGTAAAAAAAGTAAAATCCAACTCCTGATATTTAAGAAAAAAAATATTAAACTAAATAGATCTTAATATATAATATTAAACTGATATTAAAGTGATATTAAATTTAATATCGATAATTTAATAAATTCTAATTTAAAAGGTTAATAAGTTAATTAACTTCGAGGTTAGCTAACTAAGTTAAATAATATTTCCAAGTATAAATACTAATATCCTTGATAAATTCCAAGTTAGTATCGATTTTAAGCTTAGTATTTAGTAGTAGTAAAAAACTAAGATAATATATATTAAACTTATCTTTTAATTTTAAACAAGCTTTAGCAAGTAAATAATAGTTAATAAAGAAGTGTTTAATTATCTTTTTTTTATTATACTTATATTTATTATTACTAATAAAGCTTAATCGATATATATAAACTTTAATATAACTATACTCTAACTTTAACTGATAAAAAGTATTAACTATAATTTATTTAATTTCAAGAGGAATTAAGATTTTACTTCGGAAAGTTAATTTATAGATTAAAGTATAATTAGTTTCAAAATCTTTATTTTATCTCGACTTTATAATTTGTATTAATACTAATTCCTATTTCTAAATCTTAATACTTTTAATATTAATACTAAGATAAATAAAGTTTATTAATTAAAAGTCTAGTTCCAAGCTAATTACTTTTTTTACTAGTTCGTTTACTATTTTATTACTTTCTATATTATAATATTCTAAAATCTAAGTTAGTTTAATATTAATATCTTTATTGATTATTTAGTTATTAGTATTATATACTCTTATTAGCTATTCCTACTTTAGATTATTATTAAACAAGTTTAGCTTATATAGTCTAGCTTAGTTATTATTATAAATAGTATATTCTTATTTTTTTTAAATTAGCTAGTTAGCTAATTCGACTACTTAAATAACCTCTTTTAACTCACTATTATATACTAACTAATTTAAACTAATATTCTACTTATATATTTAGATTAGCTCTTAGTTTAAGTTTAAAAGAATTAGTCTAACCTCTATTCTAGTTCTGGATTATAGTTAAGACCTATCTATATATAAAGAGAGCTAATTTAATATTAGTATAGAGGCTAACTTCTAATAATCTTTAGTTTTATTTTATTTTTTTTTTTTATTTATTTTAACATCTTATATAAGTCTAAGACTATAGTAGGACAGCTAGCAGTTATACCGCTAGCAGCTAAGTATATATAAAGGCTATATATATATAATATTATATTTAGTAAAAGGATATTAAAGGTCTAGTCTTAGTAAAGGAAATAAATAAGAAAAGTAGAATCTAACTCCTGATATTAAGGAAATTATTAAGTTAAATAAGCTTTAATATATAATATTAAAGTGATATTAAACTTAATATTGATAATTTGATAAATTCTAATTTAAGTCCTAAATTAATAAATTAATCAAATTCGAGATTAGCTAACTAGGTTAGGTAGTATTTCCGAGTACAAATATTAGTATCTTTAATAAATTCTAAGCTAATATCGATTCTAGGCTTAGTATCTAATAGTAGTAAGAGACTAAGATAGTATATATTAAACTTATCTTTTAGTTTAAAATAGGCTTTAGTAAGTAAGCAGCAACTAATAAAGAGATATTCAAAAGTCTTCTTTTTACTATATTTATATTTATTATTACTAGTAAAGTTTAATCAGTATATATAAGCTTTAATATAGTTATACTCTAGCTTTAGTTAATAAAAGGTACTAGTTGTAACTTGCTTAGTCTCAAGGGGGATTGAGATTCTACTTCGAGAAACTAATTTATAGATTAAAATATAATTAGTTCTAAGATCTTTATCTTATCTAGACTTTGTAGCTTATACTAAAGCTAATTCCTATTTCTAGGTTTTAATATACTTAATACTAACATCGAGATAAACGAAGCTAATCGATTAAAAGTCTAGTTCTAAGCTAGTTACCTCTTTAGCTAGTTTATCTACTATTTTATTATCTTCTACTTCACAATACTCTAAAACTTAAACTAGTTTGATACTAGTACCTTTATTGACTATTTAGCTACTAGTATTATATACTCTTATTAGCTATTCTTATTCTAGATTATTATTAAATAAGTTTAGCTTATATAGTCTAGCTTAGTTATTACTATAGACTATATATTCTTATCCTTTTTAAACTAGTTAACTAGCTAATTCGATTACCTAAGTAACTTCTTTTAACTTACTATTATATACTAGCTAATTCTAGCCGATATTCTATTTATATACTCGGATTAGCTCTTAGTTTGAATTTAATAGAGCTAGTCTAACCTCTATTCTAGTTTTAGTTTATAATTAGGACCTATCTATATAAAAGAAGAGTTGATTTAATACTAATATAGAGGCTAGCTTCTAATAATCTTTAATCTTATCTTCCTTCGAAAATTAACTAATTCAGACTGAAAATAAGTTTAGAAGTGTCTAAAGAGGGAATTTAAATAAATAAATCTTTTCAAGCTTATTTAGGTTAACTAGCAAATATATTGATTATCTAATCTAGTCTATTTATACTAGCTTTAGTATTAGCTTCGGTCCTGACTTTAGTCCTAGCTTCTATCTAGTCTTTAGAAAGTATAAGGAGTTAGAACTAGAAATAAACTTCTAATAACTTTATAACTTCTAATAACTCTATAACTTCTAGTAACTTAGTAACTCTTAGTAATCTAATAGCTCTTGATAACTTTCCTAAAGTAATTTATAAATTAGATAGTCTTTTGAGAGTTTAAAAGACTAGAAAGTATATTAATAAATAATATTAATAAGACAGATATCAGGGGGTATTAATATAGCTTTAGTATCTATAACTAGAATAAAACTAGTTTTAAAAATATCTAGTATTTTCTAGAAAGTTAAATTTTAAAATAATCGAAGTTAGGTTTTAAAACTAGTTTATCCTTTATACTAAATTAGAGAGCTATAGTCTAAGATACTAGTAATATAAACAATATATAGTTAGTATATTATATAAAAGGATAAGCTAGTCTAAGTATTAGCTAGTCGATTAACTTAAAGAAACAATAATTTAGCTTAACTAACTTAGATAATAATATAACTTTTAAATTTAAAAGTATTATCGAATTAAATCCTAAACTATCTTACTAGCTTAGAGGAGTATATTACTTGCTAATTCGGTAATTTAACCGAATAGACTATTAAGTTATCTATAAAAAAGTATATTAACTTGGTTTTCTCGAAATCAAAATCGATACTATTCGCTATTCTAAAGGAATATAGTTTATTAGCTTCTCTTTCTAATATTTAATAATTCTTTTTAAAACTAGTAGAGCTAGCTATTAGTATAATATTATTTATATAAGATTAGATTAAATAGCTAATCGTCGAGAAAAGATCTCGAATATAAATCAAAAATAAAATCAGACTAATTAGACTACTTTAGAGAATCTTAGTATTAATAGAATAAAAAGGCTTAATTTGATTATCGAAAGCTAGTCTTAGCTATCTAACTTCTAAAAAGGAGTTAACCTAAGCTATTAAACTAATTAGAAGTTTAAATTCTTTTAAAATAACTAATAATCGATTTTTAAATATATAATCAAAGGCCTTTTTAATATTGAGAAATAAGACTAATATTTTAAGATTAGCTATATAATTTTCTTCGATTTTAATTACTAGTAAAAGTTTAGTATCGACTATAGACTTTTTAAGTCTACTTCTAATTTGAAAGCTATAAAGAAGGCTAGTAGTTTTAACTAAATAGTTTAGTCTTTTAGTTAATATCCTTTTACTAACTTTCCTAAAACAATTAAGTAGTAAGATTATTCTATAAGCTTTCGGAATCGAATAGTTTAGCTTTTTAGCTTTTTTGAGTATTGTATTAGTTACTTAGTACTAATAAATAGGATAGTAGTTAGTATTAATAAGTAAGCTATAAACTTTATAAAATAAGTTAGAAATAGCTATATAAACTTTATTGATAATTTCCTAACTAATTCTATCTAGCCTAGAAGTTTTTCCTTTAATTTTCACTAAACAAGCTCTTTTAAATTTACTAATTACTAGCTTCAGCCAAGAATCGACTTTATAAGTATCTTAAGAGGGACTAGTCGATATTAGAGATTAGAGGAATAAGATAGACTTTAATATCCTTACTTTTCCTTCGAAAGTTAATTAATTAGAAATCGAAGATAAATTTCGACTTTAGTAGCTTTTAGTATAGTTAAATATTTTAAATATTAACTTCAGGTTTTTAGTCTCTAAAAAGATATTCTAGTAACTCTTTTTAATATATTTGATAGCCGAAAAATATTAATTCCAAACTAGTTAATAAGCTTTTTAACTTTAATTTAGTTTTTAAACTTTTAATATTGATTTTCGAAAGAATTTAAACTTAAAGGTCTATTAGAGCTTAGCTTTTAGCTTAGGCTTGATTTTCGAAATCGTAATATTCGATATTAGCCTAATTATCTATACTAGTTTTACACTAATAGCTTTTAAAAACTCGATATTCGATATTTCAAGATTTAAGCTAGTTCTAGTAAACTCTAAAGGTTTTTAATTTAGAACTAGGCTCTTTTTAGCTAAATCAATAAGACTAGTCTTAAAGAGATTCTAATTAGCCTTCTTAGTATTAAAGATTTAAAAGGGATTAGAATAGTCTTGATTTGACTTTAGATTCTTAATTGTAAAAAAGATTAGTAAATAATCTGATCTTAAGTCTCCTAGTACTTACTAGTTATCAATATACCTTATTACTCCTTAAGTAATAAATATTAGATCTAAAACTAACAAGCTAGCTCCTTTAAAGAAGATTTTAGTTTTAGAATTATTAAGTAAATCAAGACTATTCTCTTTAATCTAATTGACTAATTAAGACTTTTTTTAAGTATCAGTTGACTCTAGATTCTACCAAGAGTAGTATATATTAAAATCTTCTAAAATAAACAAATTAGTTAAAATAGCTTTAGGAAATAAACTTCTTTTAACTATTTTATTTAATTCGCCCTCAACTTAGCTAGTTTCGTTGTAAATATTGATTATTTCGAGTATATTAGTTTCTTCACCTAGTTGTATTACTAATAAGTCCGAATCCGTATTATCAAGCGCTAGTATTATACTAGTAACAAGAACTTTTAAAGTATAAACAAGAGTTCGCGGTTTGAAATCCTAGTATAGTACTAGTAGTTGATTAAAGCTAGTATAAGCTATAAATCGACTATTTAGCTAGTTTAAGTCCTTAGCTATAATCTATAGCTTTTAGATAATTAATAAGTTAATTTTTAACTTAATAGCTAGCTCAAGAGCTAATTTAGTCTTTGATAAACTTTTATTAAGATTTACTTATAAAATCTAGATATCCTAGTTATTTATAAGCTAATAGTAACTCTTTTTATCACTTTATATACTTCGTAGAATTTACTATTACTAGTATAGAATTAAAAGTAATTAGTATACTTTAGAGCTAAATATAAATAAACTTTCTTATAGATATTATAGATATTATAAATATATTATAAAGTTATATATAGTTTTATATATAATCTATATTTAACTTAGTATTTATAAAATTAAATTATATATTTAAATCTTTAATACTTAGTATATTATATTAATTTAATTATATTTAATAGCTTTTTAACTCTAATTAAAATTCTAGTAATATATATTTAATTCTTAATATACTTTTCAACTTCCTTAATAATCTTAAAGAAGATTATTATTAAACTAGCTTTTTTAACTACTTAGTTAACTTCTAATAAAAGTTAATAAAGAGTTTTAATTAGTTTAAAATTTAAAAAACTATTAAAAGTCTTTATTTTATTTAGTATTAGTTTTATACTTTTAAAAGTATTAAAGTTAATTATAAAGATTCTATATAATACTACTTTAAACTAAAGTTTATTCTTTTAGATACTTTTAAAATTAAGAAGATTTTTCTATATATTAAGTTTTTCAATTAAGAAATCAGTTATATAAAAAGAAGTAGTTATTAATACTAAATTCTTTTTATTAGTAATACTAGTAATAACTAAGACTATTAAACTTTTAATACTTTTAGCTTTAAAAGCTTTATTAATAGTATTTTAGATTAAGAGAGTAAAGAAAGGGACTAAAGTATTATAAATTAAAATTAACTGATTAGTTATTTTAGTTTTAACCTATTTAAGCTTAGCTTTAGATTCTATAGTTTTCTATTTATTATTAGTACTTATACTAATAGTAATACTAGTAAAAGAGGTTTAGACTAGATTTTAAATGATTTTCGTTACTTTTTGTAAAAGGGTTATTAGAAGCTAAGTTACTAGAAGTTAAGTTACTAAAAGCTAAGTTACTAGAAACTAGATTAAAAGCTTCTAAACTTTAAATTTAGTTTAAACTTCGATCTTCTAAGTAATATATTCTAAGTTATTAATTTGTAAAGTTAGTATATTAGTAATTTTTCTGACTATACTCTTTTCGATATAATCTCTAAAGACTTATAATAAATCTAATAATAATATTTACTTTTCCTAAAAGATAATTATAAATATTACTTTAAAAATAAAGTTACAAGCTTTAAAGATAAATTAGTTAACTAAGTTATTTATAGTAGATATTTAAGTATTAGTCTAAGAATTAACTTTAAATACCTTAACTAGTTTAGTAAATATAAAGGAGTTAGTCTATTTAGAGAGATAGTAAATTATATTACTAGTAGTTATATTAGAAGTAGATTCGGCTAATAGATCAAAGTTTAGAATATTCGAGAATCTAGTAAAGTTGATATTAGTATTAAAGTAATAAAAAGGAAATAATAGAGATATATTAATATTTATTTTTATATTAGTATTGACTAAAGAGCTAAATCTAATAAATATAATATTAGTCGAAAAGTTAGAAAAGGAAGTAGTTAAGTAGATTTCAAAGTTAAAGCCCTATTAGTTAGTTAGAGTTTTAGACTCTATATTATTATAGTCTTAGGATATATCCTAGTTATTACTACTTAAAGTAGATATCCTATTATTAATAGTTTTAACTAACGATAATAGTATAATAGTCTTATAGTCTAGTACTAATAGTATAATAAGAGATATACTTAATATTACTTAGTATTATCGAATTAAGTCAGTTTAGTTTAATATTGTTTTTAATATCAACAAAGTAGATAATTAAAATTATAATATATCTTTTTCGGATTTTAGCTGTAACAGTAGTATTTTAATAACAAAGAAGTATATTAATAAGTAAATAGCTTTATTAGGTCTGTAGAAATATATTAAATTGAAGTAGATCTTTTTTATTTGTTTTTATAATAATTTTTAATAATTTTCTAATATTTTTATGTTTTTGAGTTTTAAATGAAAATTCGATAATATAGAGTAAATATTACAGTTTTTAGTAATAATAACGATATCTTAATAGTACTAAGTTATATAATAAAGCTGATTACTTTATTCGATCCGCTGAGTTATAATTAATAAGAATATCGAAAGATCAGATCGATTTAGATAAAAATTCGGGTTTTTTCGATAACTATTCTATATATTTTATCTTTAGTTTTATTCTCCTTTGAAAATTAACTAATTTAGATTGAAAATAAACTTAAAAATATCTAAAGGGAGAATTTAAATAGATAAATCTTTTCAAGTTTATTTAGATTAACTAGTAAGTATATTGATTATCTAATCTAATCTATTTATATTAATTTTAATACTAGCTTTAGTTTTAACTTCAGTTCTAGTTTCTATTTAGTCTTTAGAAAGTATAAGAAGTTAAAATTGAAAATAAACTTCTAGTAACTTTATAACTTTTAGTAACCTTATAATTCCTAGTAACTCTATAACTTCTAGTAATCTAGCTTTTAATAACCTAATAGCTTTTAATAACTTAAAAGCTTCTAGTAACCTTCTTAAAGTAATTTATAAATTAGATAATCTTTTAAAAGTTTAAGAGACTAAAAAATATATTACTAAGTAATACTAGTAAAACAAATATCAAAAAGTACTAGTATAGCTTTAATATTTATAACTAGAATAAGATTAGTTTTAAAAATACTTAGTATTTTCTAAAAAGTTAAATTTTAAAATAATCAAAGTTAAACTTTGAAGTTAGTTTATCTTTTATACTAAATCGAGAAGCTATAATCTAAGATACTAATAATATAAGCGATATATAGCTAGTATATTATAAAAGGGGATAAGCTAGTCTAAATATTAACTAGTTGATTAACTTGAAGAAATATTAATTTAGCTTAACTAATCTAGATAGTAATATAACTTTTAAATTTAAAGGTGTTATCAAATTAAATTCTAAATTATCTTACTAGCTTAGAAGAGTATATTACTTATTAATTCGGTAATTTAACTAAATAAACTACTAAGTCCTTTGTAAAGAAGTATATTAACTTAGTTTTCTTGAAGTTAAAATTAATACTATTCGCTATTTTAAAAGAATATAGTTTATTAGTTTCTCTTTCTAAAATTTAGTAATTCTTTTTAAAACTAGTTAAGCTAGCTACTAACACAATATCGTTTATATAAAATTAAACTAAGTAGCTAATTATTAGAAAAAGATTTTAAATATAAATTAAAAATAAAATCAAACTAATTAGATTACTTTAAGGAATTTTAGTATTGATAGAACGAAAAAGCTTAATTTAGTTATTAAAAGCTAGTCTTAGCTATTTAGCTTCTAAGAAGGAGCTAACCTAAACTATTAAGCTAATTAGAAGTTTAAACTCTTTTAAAATAACTAGTAATCGATTCTTAGATATATAATTAAAAGCCTCTTTAATATCAAGAAATAAAACTAATATTTTAAGATTAGTTATATAATTTTCTTTGATTTTAATTATTAGTAAGAATTTAGTATCAATTATAGACTTTTTAAATCTACTTCTAATTTAAAAGTTATAAAAGAGGCTAGTAGTCTTAGCTAAATAGTTTAATCTTTTAGTTAATATCCTTTTACTAACTTTTCTAAAATAATTAAATAATAAAATTACTCTATAAGTTTTCAGAATTAAGTAGTTTAGCTTTTTAACCTTTTTAAGTATTATATTAATTACTTAGTACTAGTAAATAGAATAGTAGTTAGTATTAATAAATAAGCTATAAACCTTATAAAATAAGTTAGAAATAGTTATATAAACTTTATTAATAATTTCCTAGTTAATTCTATCTAACTTAGAGGTTTTTCCTTTGATTTTCGTTAAATAAACTTTCTTAAGTTTACTAATTACTAGCTCTAACTAAGAATCGACTTTATAAATATCCTAAAAAGGACTAGTCGATATTAGAGGCTAGGAGAATAAAGTAGACTTTAATATCCTCGCTTTTTCTTCGAAAGTTGATTAGTTAGAAATTGAGAGTAAATTCTGAATTTAGAAGCTTTTAGTATAGTTAAATACTTTAAATATTAACTTCAAGTCTTTAATCTTTAAAAAAGTATTCTAATAACTCCTTTTAATATATTTAATAGCTAAAAAGTATTAATTCCAAGCTAATTAATAAATTTCTTAACTTTAATTTAATCTTTAAACTTTTAATATTGATTTTCAAAGAGATTTAAACTTAAAAGTCTATTAAAGCTTAGTTCTTAGTTTAGACTTGATTTTCAGAATTACTATATTTAATACTAGCTTAATTATCTATACTAGTTCTATACTAATAACTTTTAAAAACTTGATATTCAATATTTTAAAATTTAAACTAATTCTAGTAAACTTTAAAAGTTTTTAACTTAGAACTAGACTTTTTTCAACTAAGTTAATAAAACTAATTTTAAAGAGATTCTAATTAGTCTTTTTAGTATCAAAGATTTAAAAGGGATTAGAATAGTCTTGATTTGATTTTAAATTCTTAATTATAAAAAAGATTAATAAGTAATCTAATCCTAAATCTTTTAGTACTTACTAGTTATTAATATACTTTACTACTCTTTAAACAATAAATATTAAATCTAAAACTAACAAACTAACTCCTTTAAAGAAAGTTTTAGCTCTAAGATTATTAAATAAATTAAGATTATTCTCTTCAATCTAATTAACTAATTAAGACTTCTTTTAAATATTAGTTAACTCTAAGTTTTACTAAGAATAATATATATTAAAATTTTTTAAAATAAGCGAATTAGTCGATATAGCTTTAAGAAATAAGTTTCTTTCGATTATTTTATTTAATTCACTCTTAACTTAGTTAGTTTTATTATAAATATTAACTATTTCAAGTATATTAATTTCTTCACCTAGTTATATTACTAATAAGTCCGAATCTATATTATCAAATATTAGTATTATACTAATAGTAAAAACTTTTGAAGTATAAATAAGAGTTTATAATTTAAAGTCCTAGTATAGTATTAATAGTTAGTTAAAGCTAATATAAGTTATAGATCGACTATTTAGCTAGTTTAAGTTCTTAGCTATAATCTATAGCTTTTAGATAATTAATAAGTTAATTTTTAACTTAATAGTTAACTCGAGAGCTAATTTAATTTTTAATAAACTTTTATTAAGATTTACTTATAAAACCTAGATATCCTAACTATTTATAAGCTAATAATAACTCTTTTTATTACTTTATATACTTTATATAATTTACTATCACTAATATAAAATTAAGAGTAGTTAATATACTTTAAAGCTAAGTATAAGTAAACTTTCTTATAAATATTATAAATACTATAAATATATTATAAAGTTATATATAGTTTTATATATAATTTATATTTAGCTTAGTATTTATAAAATTAAATTATATACTTAAATCCTTAATACTTAATATATTATATCGATTTAGTTATATTTAATAGCTTCTTAGCTCTAATTAAGATTCTAGTAATATATATTCGATTTCTAATATACTTTTCAACTTTCTTAATAGTTTTAAAGAAAACTATTACTAAACTAACTCTTTTAGCTACTTAGTTAACTTTTAACAAAAGCTAATAAGGAATTTCGATTAGTTTAAAATTTAAAGAGTTATTAAAAGTCTTTATTTTATTTAGTATTAGTTCTATATTTTTAAGAGTATTAAAGTCAGTTATAAAGATTCTATATAATACTACTTTAAACTAGGATTTATTCTTTTAGATACTTTTAAAATTAAGAAGATTTTTCTAAATATTAAACTTTTCAATTAAAAAATCAGTTATATAAAAGGGAGTAATTATTAATACTAAGTTCTTCTTATTAGTAATACTAGTAATAATTAAGATTATAAAGTCTTTAATACTTTTAGCCTTAAAAGCCTTATTAATAGTATTTTAGATCGAAAAAATAGAGAAGGAAATTAGAGTATTATAGATTAAAATTAATTGATTAACTATTTTAGCTTTAACTTGTTTAGACTTAACTTTAGATTCTATAATTTTCTATTTATTAGTAATACCTACACTAGTAGCAACGCTAGCAAAAAAGGCTTAGACTAGATTTTAAGCGATTTTTATAACTTTTTATAAGAGAGTTACTAGGAGTTAAATTACTAGAAACTAAGTTACTAAAAGTTAAATTAAAAGCTTTTAGACTTTAAACTTAATTTAGACTTTGATCTTTTAAATAGTATATTCTAAGTTGTTTATTTAGAAGACTAGTATATCGGTTATTTTTCTAACTATACCCTTTTCAATATAGTTCCTAAAGATTTATATTAAGTCTAAAAGTAGTATCTATTTTTCTTGAAAGATAGTTATAAATATAGTTTTAAAGATTAGATTATAAGCTTTAATAATAAGTTAGTTTACTAAGTTATTTATAGTAGTTATCTAAGTATTAGCTTTAAATACCTTAACTAATTTAATAAATATAAAGGAGTTTATTTATTTAAGAAGGTAGTAAGTTATATTACTAGTTTTTTTTTTTTTTTTTTTTATTTATTTTAACGTCCTATATAAGTCTAAGATTATAATAGAACAGCTAGCGGTTATACCGCTAGCAGCTAAGTATATATAAGAGCTATATATATATAATATTATATTTAGTAAAAGGATATTAAAGGTCTAGCTTTAGTAAAGGAAATAAATAAGAAAAGTAGAATCTAACTCCTAATATTAAAGAAATTATTAAGCTAAATAGGTTTTAATATATAATATTAAAGTGATATTAAGTTTAATATTGACAATTTGATAAATTCTAATTTAAATCCTAAATTAATAAATTAATCGAGTTCAAGATTAGCTAACCGAGTCAAGTAGTATTTCCAAGTATAAATACTAATATCCTTAATAAATTCCAGGCTAGTATCGATTCTAGGCTTAGTATCTAATAGTAGTAGAAGATTAAAGTAATATATATTAAACTTATCTTTTAGCTTAAAACAAGCTTTAGCAAGTAGATAACAATTGATAAAGAGATATTCGAAAGTCTCCTTTTTACTATATTTATATTTATTATTACTAGTAAAGCCTAATCAATATATATAAGCTTTAATATAACTATACCTTAGCTTTAGTTAATAAAAGGTACTAACTATAACTTATTTAGTCTCAAAGAGGATCGAGATTCTACTTTAGAGAGTTAATTTATAGATTAAAGTATAATTAGTTTTAAGATCTTTATCTTATCTAGACTTTGTAATTTATATTAAAGCTAATTCCTATTCCTAAATCTTAATACACTTGATACTAACACTGAGATAAGCGAAGCTAATCGATTAAAAGTTTGATTCCAAGCTAATCGCCTTTTTAGCTAGTTTATCTACTATTTTATTACCTTCTACTTTATAATACTCTAGGACCTAAACTAATTTAATATTAATACCTTTATTAATTATTTAGCTATTAGTATTATATACTTTTATTAGCTATTCTTATTCTAGGTTATTATTAAATAAGTTTAGCCTATATAGTCCAACTTAGTTATTATTATAAACTATATATTCCTATCCTTTTTAAACTAACTAGCTAGCTAATTTAACTGTTTGAATAACCTCTTCTAGCTCGCTATTATACACTAGCTAATTCTAGCTAATATTCTATTTATATACTTAGATTAGCTTTTAGTTTAAGTCTAATAGAGCTAGTCCAACCCCTATTCTAGTCCTAGTTCGTAATTAGGACTTGTCTGTATAAAAGGAGAGCTGATTTGATACTAGTATAAAAGCTAGCTTCTAGTAATCTTTAGCTTTATCCTCCTTCGAAAATTGACTAATTCAAACTAAAAATAAGCTTAGAGGTGTTTAAAGAGGGAATTTAAATAGATAAATCTTTTCGAGCTTATTTAGGTCAACTAGCAAGTATATTAATCACCTAATCCAATCTATTTGTACTAGTTTTAGCGCTAGCTTCAGTCCTAGCTTCGGTCCTAGCTTCTATCTAGTCTTTGGAAAGTATTTATATTACTAGTAGTTATATTAGAAGTAAGTCTAGCTAGTAAGTTAGAGTTTAAAATCTCTGAGAATCTAATAAGGTTGATATTAGTATTAAAGTAGTAAGAAAGAAGTAAAGAAGATATATTAATATCTATTTCTATATTAATATTAATTAGAAAGCTAGATTTAATAAATATAATATTAATCGAAAAGCTAGAAAGAGGAGTAATTAAATAAGTTTTAGAGTTAAAGCCCTATTAGTTAGTTAAAGTTTTCGACTCTATATTATAACTTTAGAATATATTCTAACTATTACTATCTAAAGTAAATATTCTATTATTAGTAGTCTTAATTAACAATAATAATATAATAGTTTTATAGTCTAGTATTAGTAGTATTATAAAAAGTATATTTAATATTATTTAATATTATCGAATTAAGTTAATTTAATTTAATATTATTCTTAATATTAATAGAGTAGATAATTGAAATTATAATATATCTTATTCGGATTTTAGTTATAATAGTAGTATCTTAATAATAAAGAGGTATATTAATAAGCGAATAACTTTATTAAATTTGTAGAAGTATATTAAATTGAAATAAGTCTTTTTTATTTATTTTTTTTTAATAATTTTTAATAATTTTCTAATGTTTTTATATTTTTAAAGTTTAAGTGAAAATTCGATAATATAGAGTAAATATCGCGATTTTCAACAATAATAACAATATCTCGATAGTACTAAATTATATAATAAAGCCGATTACTTTATTTAATCTATTAAGTTATAATTAATAAGAATATCGAAAGATCAAATCGATTTAGATAGCTATACAGGTTTTTTCAATGATTTTCGTATTCTGTTTATCTTTTTTATATTGAAAAAATATTATTTAATTTAGTTAACTAATCTTAAATTTGATTAATTTATTAATTTAAGATTTAAATTAGAATTTATTAAATTATTAATATTAAACTTAATATTATTTTAATATTAATTTAATATTATATATTAGAGTTTATTTAATTTAATACTTTTCTTAATATTAAAAGTTAGAATTTACTTTTTTTATTATTATTTCTTTTATTAAAGTTTAACTTTTAATATCTCTTTATTATATATAATATTATATATATATAACTTTTATATATATTTAGCTACTAATAATATAACTATTAATTATCTTATTATAGTCTTAAACTTATATAGGATATTAAAATAAATAAATAAAAAATAAAAAAAATATAAATATAATAAAAAAAGATTTTTAAATATCTTTTTATTAATTATTATCTACTTATTAAAATTTATTTAAAGTTAAAAGATAAGTTTAATATATATTATTTTAACTTTTTACTATTATTAAATATTAAATTTAAAATTAATATTAATTTAAAATTTATTAAAAATATTAATATTTATATTTAAAAATATTATCTAATTTAATTACTTAACTTTAAAATTAATTAATTTATTAATCAAACTTTTAAATTAAAATTTATTAAATTATTAATATTAAATTTGATATTATTTAGTTATTAACTTAATATTATATATTAAAGTTTATTTAATTTAATATTTTTCTTAATATTAAAAATTAGAATTTACTTTTCTTATTATTATTTCTTTTATTAAAATTAAATCTTTAATATCTTTTTATTATATAAAATATTATAAATTTTTAGTTTTTATATATACTTAGTTATTAATAGTATAATTATTAATTATTTTATTATAATTTTAAATTTATATAAGATATTAAAAAAAGTTTTTAATTAAATATAATATTTTATTTAATTATTAACTTATATAAAATATTAAAAAAAGTTTTTAATTAAATATAATCTTTTACTTAATTATTAATTATATAAATAATAGTAATAATTTTAACTTTATATTTATATTTTTACTTTTATTTACTAATAATATTAAAATATTTCTTTTCTTAATTAAAAAAGTTAATATTAATAATATTAATATAATAAAAAATAATATTATAAGAATTATCTTTTAATTTATTTTAAAAAGTAAATATAATATTCTTTAATATAAAGTAAAAGAATATTTTATTAATAGTAAAATTAATTAATATTAATAAAGTAAAATAGTTAAAATTAATTTTATAATTTAGTAAAAAGTAATTAATTTAATTAATAATAATTTCTTTATTTACTTTAATTAAAATATTAATATAATAATATATAAAAGTAAATATTATAATAATATAAATAAATTAGAAAAATACTAATAATTTATTAATATTATCTTATTATTCTATAAAGTTTAAATATTAAATTAATTTTTATAAAGTTATAATCTAATATTAAATATTCTTAATCTAATTCTAATAATATTTAATAAGTTTAAAAAGAAGATTTTTATAAATTATCTTTTTTAAAATTAAATTAATAGAAATTAGAATATAAAGTTAATAATAAATTTTTTTAAATAAAGATAATAGTTTTAAAATAGTTATAAATAGTATATAATATTTATTCTTAATAAAAGTAAATTTAGAATTATTATAAAAAAGTAAATATAACTTTTTAATTAATTATTTTATAAATAAGAAAAACTTTTATAAAAATAATCTTTTAAAGTAATTTAAAATAATATTTTCAACTTAATTATTTATATATTTATAAATTTAATATTTATTAAAGTAAATATATATAACTAATTTATTAAAAATTATATATTTCTATAAAAATAAAAAGATATTAAAATTATTATTAAACTTATTAATAAGATTAATAATTTAAAAAGATTAATCTAAATTAATATTAAATAAAAAAGAGTTATAAATTAAATATATATAAGAAAATAAATTATAAACTTTACTAATTATTTAAAAACGAATATATAAAGTTATTAAATTATATTTAAAATTATATTATTTAAATATCTCTTTTATAAATAGTTTAATTATTTTATAAAATAATTATTTATTAAATTTTTTTAATTTAATAATAAACTTTTATTACTTTATAAAAAAGATTAATTAATCTCTTATAAATTATATTTATTAAAATTATATTAAAAAGAGAATAATAATAATATTAAAAATAGTATTAAAAGAAATATAAATAGAAATTAATTTAATAATTTAAATTTATTATAATTAGAATTATTTTTATTAAACTTTAATTTATATTTATAATTTTAAAATTAATATAATTAATATAGTTAATTTACTATTTATTAAAAATAAAATAATAAGAAGATAAAAAATATATATATAAAAAATTATTGAAAAAACTTATATAATTATCTAAATCGATTTAATCTTTTAATATTTTTATTAATTATAGCTTAGTAGATTAAATAAAGTAATTAGCTTTATTATATAACTTGATATTATCAAGATATTATTATTATTGTTAAAAATCGCGATTTCTACTTTATATTATTAAATTTTTATTTAAAATCTAAAAATATAAAAATATTTGAAAATTATTAAAAATTATTAAAAAATAAATAAAAAAGATTTATATTAATTTAATATATCTTTATAAACTTAATAAAACTATTTATTTATTAATATACCTCTTTGTTATTAAGATATTACTATTATAACTAAAATCTGAAAAAGATATATTATAACTTTAACTATTTACTTTATTAATATTAAAGATAATATTAAATTAAACTAATTTAATTTAATAATATCAAATAATATTAAATATACTTTCTACTATACTACTAGTACTAGACTATAAAACTATTATATTATTATTATTAGTTAAGATTACTAATAATAAAATATCTATTTTAGATAATAATAGTTAAAATATATTTTAAAATTATAATATAAAGTTTAAAACTCTAATTAATTAATAAAGTTTTAATTCTAAAATCTACTTAACTACTTCTTCTTTTAACTTTTCAATTAATATTATATTTATTAAATCTAGCTTTCTGATTAATATTAATATAAAAATAAATATTAATATATCTTCTTTATTTCTTTCTTACTATTTTAATATTAATATTAACTTTATTAAATTCTTAAAGATTTTAAACTTCGATCTATTAATTAAATCTACTTCTAATATAATTACTAATAATATAACTTACTACTTTTTTAAATAAATAAACTTTTTTATATTTACTAAACTAATTAAAATATTTAAAGTTAATACTTAAATAACTATTATAAATAATTTAATAAATTAACTTATTATTAAAATCTATAACTTAATCCTTAAAGCTATATTTATAATTATCTTTTAAAAAAAATAAATATTATTTTTAAATTTAATATAGATCTTTAGAGATTATATCGAAAAGAATATAATTAGAAAAATAATTAATATACTAACTTTTTAAATAAATAACTTAGAATATATTATTTAGAAAATCAAAGTTTAAATTAAATCTAAAGTTTAAAAACTTTTAACTTAACTTTTAATAATTTAACTTTTAGTAATTTAACTTTTAATAATTTAACTTCTAGTAACTTTTTTATAAAAAATAATAAAAATTATTTAAAATCTAATTTAAATCTCTTTTATTAATATTACTATTAATATAAATACTATTAATAAATAGAAAATTATAGAATCTAAAACTAAATCTAAATAAATTAAAACTAAAATAGTTAATTAATTAATTTTAATTTATAATATTTTAATTTTTTTCTTTACTCTTTTAATCTAAAATATTATTAATAAGACTTTTGAAACTAAGAGTATTAAAAGTTTAATAGTCTTAGTTATTATTAATACTACTAATAAGAAGAATTTAATATTAATAACTATTTCTCTTTATATAACTAACTTTTTAATTAAGAAATTTAATATTTAGAAAAATCTTCTTAATTTTAAAAGTATTTAAAAAAATAAACTTTAATTTAAAATAATATTATATAAAATCTTTATAATTAACTTTAATACTTTTAAAAATATAAAACTAATATTAAATAAAATAAAAACTTTTAATAGTTTTTTAAATTTTAAACTAATTAAAATTTTTTATTAGTTTTTATTAAAAATTAACTAAGTAGTTAAAAAAGTTAATTTAGTAATAATCTCTTTTAAAACTATTAAAGAAGTTAAAAAGTATATTAGAAATCGAGTTTATATTATTAAAATCTTAATTAGAATTAAAAAATTATTAAGTATAACTAAATTAATATAATATATTAAATATTAAAGATTTAAATATATAACTTAATTTTATAAATACTAAGTTAAATATAAATTATATATAAAATTATATATAACTTTATAATATATTTATAATATCTATAATATCTATAAAAAAACTTATTTATATTTAACTTTAAAATATACTAATTACTTTTAATCTTATATTAATAATAGTAAATCTTATAAAGTATATAAAATAATAAAAAGAGTTATTATTAATTTATAAATAATTAGGATATCTAAATATTATAAATAAATTTTAATAAAAGTTTATTAAAGATTAAATCAATTCTCGAATTAACTATTAAATTAAAAATTAATTTATTAATTATTTAAGAACTATAGATTATAGTTAAAGATTTAAATTAACTAAATAGTTAATTTATAATTTATACTAACTTTAATTAACTATTAGTATTATATTAAAACTTTAAATTATAAATATTTATTTATATTTTAAAAGTTCTTACTACTAATATAATACTAATATTTAATAATATAGATTTAGACTTATTAGTAATATAACTAAGTAAAGAAATTAATATATTTAAAATAGTTAATATTTATAATAAAACTAGTTAAGTTGAAAGTAAATTAAATAAAATAGTTAAAAAAAGTTTATTTTTTAAAGTTATTTTAACTAATTTATTTATTTTAAAAGATTTTAATATATATTATTTTTAGTAAAACTTAGAATTAATTAATATTTAAAAGAAAATTTAATTAGTTAATTAGATTAAAGAGAATAATTTTAATTTATTTAATAATTTTAAAATTAAAATCTTCTTTAAAAGAATTAGTTTATTAATTTTAAATTTAATATTTATTACTTAAAAAATAATAAAGTATATTAATAACTAGTAAATATTAAATAATTTAGAATTAAATTATTTATTAATCTTTTTTACAATTAAAAATCTAAAAGTAAATTAAAACTATTTTAACTTTCTTTAAATTTTTAATACTAAGAAAATTAATTAAAATCTTTTTAAAACTAGTTTTATTAATTTAACTAAAAAAAATCTAGTTCTAAGTTAAAAACTTTTAAAGTTTATTAGAACTAGTTTAAACTTTGAAATATTAAATATTAAGTTTTTAAAAGTTATTAATATAAAACTAATATAAATAATCGAGTTAATATTAAATATAGCGATTTCGAAAATAAAGTTTAAATTAAAAGTTAAATTCTAATTAACTTCTAAATTTAAATCTCTTCGAAAATTAATATTAAAAGTTTAAAAATTAAATAATTAAAATTAAAATTAAAAAGTTTATTAACTAATTCGAAATTAATATTTCTCGATTATTAAATATACTAAAAAAAGTTATTAAAATATTTTTTTAAAAACTAAAAACTTGAAATTAATTTTTAAAGTATTTAATTATATTAAAAACTTTTAAAATTAAAATTTATTTTCGATTTCTAATTAATTAACTTTTAAAGAAAAAGTAAATATATTAAAATCTATTTTATTTCTTTAGTTTCTAATATTAATTAGTTTTATTTAGAATATTTATAAAATCGACTTTTAACTAGAATTAGTAATTAATAAATTTAAAAGAGTTTATTTAATAAAAATTAAAAGAAAAACTTTTAGATTAAATAGAATTAACTAGAAAATTATTAATAAAACTTATATAATTATTTTTAGTTTATTTTATAAAGTTTATAATCTATTTATTAATACTAGTTATTATTTTATTTACTAATATTAAATAATTAATATAATATTTAAAAAAGCTAAAAAGCTAAATTATTTAATTTCGAAAATTTATAAAGTAATCTTACTATTTAATTATTTAGAAAAAGTTAATAAAAGAATATTAATTAAAAGATTAAACTATTTAACTAAAACTATTAATCTTCTTTATAACTTTTAAATTAGAAATAAACTTAAAAAATTTATAATCGATATTAAGCTTTTACTAATAATTAAAATCGAAGAAAATTATATAGCTAATTTTAAAATATTAGTTTTATTTCTTGATATTAAAAGAACTTTTAATTATATATCTAAGAATTAATTACTAATTATTTTAAAAAAGTTTAAACTTCTAATTAATTTAATAATTTAAATTAATTTCTTTTTAAAAGCTAAATAACTAAAACTAATTTTTAATAATTAAATTAAACTTTTTTATTTTATTAATATTAAGATTCTTTAAAATAGTTTAATTAATTTAATTTTATTCTTAATTTATATTTAAAATCTTTTTTTAATAATTAGCTATTTAATTTAGTTTTATATAAATAATATTATATTAATAATTAATTTAACTAATCTTAAAAAAAATTACTAAATATTAGAAAAAGAAGTTAATAAGTTATATTCTTTTAAAATAGTAAATAATATCGATTTTAACTTTAAGAAAATTAAGTTAATATACTTCTTTATAAAAAACTTAATAGTTTATTTAGTTAAATTATTAAATTAATAAGTAATATATTCTTCTAAGTTAATAAAATAGTTTAAAATTTAATTTAATAATACTTTTAAATTTAAAAGTTATATTATTATCTAAATTAGTTAAACTAAATTAGTATTTCTTTAAGTTAATTAATTAATTAATATTTAAACTAACTTATCCCTTTATATTATATATTAGTTATATATTACTTATATTACTAGTATTTTAGATTATAGCTTCCTAATTTAATATAAAAAATAAATTAGTTTTAAAACCTAATTTCAATTATTTTAGAATTTAGTTTTCTAAAAAATACTAAATATTTTTAAAATTAATTTTATTCTAATTATAAATACTAAAGTTATATTAATATTTCTTAATATATATCTTACTAATATTACTTATTAATATATTTTCTAATCTCTTAAACTTTTAAAAGATTATTTAATTTATAAATTATTTTAAGAAAGTTATTAAAAATTATTAAATTATTAAAAATTATAAAGTTATTAAGAATTATAAAGTTATTAAAAATTATAAAGTTATTAGAAACTATAAAGTTATTAGAAGTTATAAAATTATTAAAAATTATAAAATTATTAAAAGTTTACTTCTAACTTTTTATATTTTCTAAAAACTAGATAGAAATTAAAATCGAAATTAAGATTAAAATTAATATTAAAGCTAATATAAATAAACTAGATTAGATAATTAATATATTTACTAATCGATTTTAATAAATTTAAAAAGATTTATTCTTTTAAATTTCTTTTTTAAATATTTTTAAACTCTTTTTTAATTCGAATTAGTTAATTTTCGAAGAAGAATAAAATTAAAGATTATTAGAAGTTAATATTTATATTAATATTAAATTAACTTTTCTTTTATATAAATAAATCTTAATTATAAACTAGAATTAAAATAAAAGTTAAACTAACTTTTTTAGATTTAAACTAAAAGTTAATCTAAATATATAAATAAAATATTAATTTAAATTAATTAATATATAATAATAAATTAAAAAAAGTTATTTAAGTAATCAAATTAGTTAATTAGTTAGTTTAAAAAGAATAAGAATATATAGTTTATAATAATAATTAAATTAGATTATATAAGTTAAACTTATTTAATAATAATTTAGAATAAGAATAATTAATAAAAGTTTATAATATTAATAGTTAAATAATTAATAAAGATATTAATATTAAACTAATTTAGATTCTAAAGTATTATAATATAAAAAGTAATAAAATAGTAAATAAATTAATAAAAGAAGTAATTAGTTTAAAACTAGATTTTTAATTAATTAACTTTACTTATTTTAATATTAATATTAAATATATTAAAATTTAGAAATAAGAATTAACTTTAATATAAATTATAAAGTCTAAATAAAATAAAGATTTTAAAACTAATTATATTTTAATCTATAAATTAACTTTTTAAAATAAAATTTTAATTTTCTTTAAAACTAAATAAATTATAATTAATACTTTTTATTAATTAAAGTTAGAATATAACTATATTAAAGTTTATATATATTAATTAAGCTTTACTAATAATAATAAATATAAATATAGTAAAAAGAAAACTTTTAAATATCTTTTTATTAATTATTATTTACTTATTAAAACTTAGTTTAAATTAAAAGATAAATTTAATATATATTATCTTAGCTTTTTACTACTATTAGATATTAAATTTAAAATCGATATTAATCTAGAATTTATTAAAGATATTAATATTTATATTTAAAAATACTATTTAATTTAATTAACTAACTTTGAACTTAATTAATTTATTAATTTAGAACCTAAATTGAAATTTATTAAATTATTAATATTAAGTTTAATATTATTTTAATATCAATTTAATATTATATATTAAAGCTTTTTTAATTTAATACTTTTCTTAATATTAAAAGTTGGAATTTACTTTTTTTATTATTATTTCTTTTACTAAAGTTTAACTTTTAATATTTTTTTACTATATATAATATTATATATATATAACTTTTATATATATCTAGCTACTAATAGCTTAACTATTAACTATTCTATTATAATCTTAGACTTATATAAGATATTAAAAAAAAAATAAAAATAAAATAAAATTTTAATTTTAAAATTAAGAAAGTAAAAAATTAATTATTTTATTTTTTCCTTTATTTCTCTTTTTTATATTAATATTAAAACTTATAAGAATATTATTAATATATTAAACTTTTAAATTATTATTAATATTTTTTAAGTTTTTAAAATAATTATATTTTAAAAAGAGAATTATATTAAATATAAAGTTATTTTATTATAATATCTTAATACTTTTTTTAAATATTTTATATTTAGTATTTTAAAAAGAAGATATATTAATAAATAAAATTAATTAATAAAAGTAAAAGTAGAAGGAAATTATAAGAAAAATAAAAGTAAAATTTATAAGTAGAAAGTAAAAAAGTAAATAAAAATAAAAATAATAATAAAAGTAAAAATACTTATATTACTATTTAGTAAAATAAACTTTCTTTTAATAACTTTAATAGTTTTCTAAATAAAAAAGATTAAAAGTAAAATATTATTTAGAAAACTATTAATTAATTAAAAGAATTAATAATATAATAATATATTATAGAAATTTAATAAAAAATAAAATTATATTATTTTTAAAATTAATAATTATAAAGTTAAAAGAGTTAAAAGATTTTAAAAGTTTATATATATAATAATTATATAAATTATATATTTAAAATATTATAAATATTTATCTTTTAAATTATATAAAAATAATTAAAATCTAAATTATTAAATAATAATAAAGTTATAAAATAATATTATAAAGTTTATTATTAAAAATAATTATAATATAAATTAATTATATTTATAATAATAAGTAAATAAATTATAATCTAAATTAAATATAAAGTTTTATATATTAAAGAAAACTATTTAGTTATATAAACTTTTATTTTTAAATATAAAAAGTATTTAAAATTTTATTATTTTAAAAACTTTAAAAATATTTAAAATCTATTTACTTTATTAAATTATATAATTTCTTTTATAAAGTTTTATTATAATTAAATACTAATTTTTAAATTTAAAGTTTTTATAATTATTTAATTTATAATAATATTTTAAAATTTTTATAAAAATTAATTATTTATTTAAATTTAAACTACTTAAAATAATAAAAATATATTTTATATTTTTTATTAATAAATTAAAAAATTTTAAATAATCTACTTTTTAAATAAATTAATAATCTTTTATTATTTATTAATATTATTAATAAAAAGAAATAGAAATTAAAGAAGATTTTTATTTATTATAAATAATATTAATCTTTAAAATATTATATATAATAGTTTAATTATAATATTAACTTAATATAATATAAAATATCTAATTTCAAAATAATCTTATATTTACTTAATATATTCTATTTAGAAAACTTTTCTTTATTTAATCTTCTAATACTCTTTCTAAAATAGTTATAACTATACTAAGTAAAAAAAAATAACTATAAGTATTTTAAAAGTAATTATTCTATAACTCTAATATAAAGATAATAGTTTTTTAGATAATTAGATATATAGTTATAAATAGATTTATAATAATTTTAATTTATTTATTATATTTATTTAAATTTTTATTTTAATTAATCTTTTTATATTTATTATTTATTTTTATTTAATATAATTAGTAGATTTAAAATATTTAAAAATAAGTTTTTTTAAAAAGAAAAATAATATAATAATCTAAATATATTAAATTTATTATATAAATAATCTTTATATATATTATATTAATTTTAATTATTAAATTTTTAAGATTATTTTTAATAGTAAAATAAATTTATAAATAAATTTAATATATATATTTTAAATATATAATTTATATAATTATTATATATAAGTTTTTAAAACTTTTAACTTTTTAATTATTAATTCTAAAAATTATAATAATTCGAATATATTAAACTTATTATATAAGTAATTTTTATATATATTATATTAACTTTAATTAGTAGATTTCTAAGATTACTTTTAATAGTAAAGTAGATTTATAAATATATTTAATATATATATACTTTAAATATATAACTTATATAATTACTATATATATATAAACTTTTAAAATCTTTTAACTCTTTTAACTTTATAATTATTAATTCTAAGAATAATATAATCTTATTATTTATTAGATTTTTATAATATATTATTATATTATTAATAACTTATTAATTAATTAATAGTCTTTTAAATAATATTTTATTTATAATCCTTTTTATTTAAAAAACTATTAAAGTTATTAAAAGAAAGTTTATTTTATTAAAAATAATAATATAAATATTTTTACTTTTATTATTATTTTTATTTCTATTTATTTATTTACTTTTTATTTATAACTTTTATTTCTACTTTTATTTTTTTTATAACTTTTTTTTAATCTTACTTCTTTTATAAATTAATTTTATTTAATAATATATCTTTTTTTTAAGATATTAAATATAAAGTATTTAAAAGAAATATTAAAATATTATAATAAAATAAAAACTTTATATCTAATCTAATTTACTTTTTAAAATATTTTTATCTTGAAGATTTAGAAAATATTAATAATAATTTAAAAGTTTAATATATTAATAATACTTTTATAAATTTTAATATTAATATAAAAAAGAGAAATAAAGGAAAAAATAAAATAATTAATTTTTTTATCTTTCTAACTTTAAAATTAAAACTTTATTTTATTTTTAATAAATAATAAATTAGTTATATTAATTAGATTAATTTTAGAATTATAAATATAAACTAAAGTTTAATAAAAATAATTAAAATTATAATAAATTTAAATTACTAAATTAATCTTTATTTATATCTCTATTAATATTACTTTTAATATTATAATTACTTTCCTTTTAATATAATTTTAATAGATATAATCTATAAAAGATTAGTTAATTATCTTTATAAAATAATTAAAGTTTATTATTAAATTAAAAGTTCTTAATAAATAATTATCTTATAAAATAATTAAATTATTTATAAAAAAGATATTTAAATAATATAATCTTAAATATAACTTAATAACTTTATATATTTATATTTAAATAACTAGTAAAGTTTATAATCTACTTTCTTATATATATTTAATTTATAATATTTTTTTATTTAATACTAATTTAATTTAACTTTCTTAAGTTATTAATCTTACTAATAAATTTAATAATAGTTTTAATATCTTTTTAACTTTATAAAAATATATAATTCTTAATAGATTAGTTATATATATTTATTTTAATAAATATTAAGTTTATAAATATATAAGTAATTAAATTAAGAGTATTACTTTTAATTATTTTAAAAGTTTATTTTTATAAAAATTACTTTTATTTATAAAATAATTAGTTAAAGAATTATATTTACTTTTTTATAATAATTTTAAATCTACTTTTATTAAAAGTAAATATTATATATTATTTATAATTACTTTAAAACTATTATTTTTATTTAAAAAGTTTTATTATTAATTTTATATTTTAACTTCTATTAATTCAATTTTAAAAAAGATAATTTATAAAAATCTTTTTTTTAAATTTATTAGATATTACTAAAATTAAATTAAAATTATCTAATATTAAATTATTATTTTATAAGAATTAATATAGTATTTAAACTTTATAAAATAATAAGATAATATTAGTAAATTATTAATACTTCTTTAACTTAATTATATTATAATATTTACTTTTATATATTATTTTATTAATACTTTAATTAAAATTAATAAAGAAATTATTATTAATTAAATTAATTATCTTTTATTAAATTATAGAACTGATTTTAACTATTTTACTTTATTAATATTAATTAATTTTACTACTAATAAAATATATCTTTACTTTATATTAAAAAATATTATATTTACTTTTTAAAATAAATTAAAAGATAATTCTCTTTTTAAAAGTATTACTAATTATTTTTATAATAATACTCTTTATTATATTAATATTATTAATATTAACTCTTTTAATTAAAAAAAGGAATATCTCAATATTATAAATAAATAAAAGTAAGAAAATAAATATAAAGTTAAAGTTATTATTATTATTTATATAATTAATAATTAAGTAAAAGATTATATTTAATAAAAGATTTTTTATTAAATAGAATTAAAAATATAAGATATTTAGATTTAATTAAATTATTAAAAGGAAAATATATAATATTCTTTTATATACTAATAAGAAATTAATATTTATTCTAAACTAAAACTTTTATTAACTTAAAAGTAAATAACTTTATTTTTATTAATATTATATTCTTTAAAATATTTAACTTTATTTAGAAAGTTATAATAAAAAGATTGAAAATATTTTTACTAATTAAAAGTTATAATAATAAAAAAAGTTAAAAAATCTTTTATTATATTTATTTGAATTTATTTATTAATAATTAATTTTAAATTTATACTTCTTTTTTAATTATTTACTTTATATACTTTATAATCTTTAGAAGAATATAATTATCTAAAAATTAAATCTTCTTAAATTATAAATAATATTAATTATATTAGTTTATAAATTTATTTTTTAACTAAATTTACTCTCAATTTATAATATATATTTATATTAACTTTAATCTTTATATAATTAACTATAAATATTAAAAGAATATAAATTAGTAAAATTATAAATTAAATAAATATTAGAGATAATAAATTAATATTAATTATTTAAATAACTAAATAGTTATTTTAGTAATTATATTAGTAATATTATAATATATTAAAATAAAAGAAATTTTATTTTATTTAATAGTTTAAAAAGTTAAATTAATTTTTATTATAATTATATTTTTGATTTTATAATTATCTAAACTTTATAAAATATTTTTAAAAGATTAAGTTTATATATTTAAAATAATAGAGATTACTTTTAAAAATAAATAGTTAATATAACTTCTAATTATTATTAAAAAGTTTAAATCTTTTTAAAAGTTTTAAATAAATTGTTTAAAAAAAATTATCGATTTATATATAATTTCTAGAACTACTTTTTATATATTTTATTATTAAAATAATTAATATAAACTAAATATTATTTTAATTTATAAGATTAACTAATTACTTAAAAAGTAATAAACTAATTAGAAAAATAAATAAATTATTCTTTTATTATTTAAATAATTATATTTTATTCTTTAATTTTAACTAACTATTATAATCTCTTTATTTAAAATTAATATTAAGTTTTTAATTTCTAATAAATATTAAGAATTCTTAATTATATTCTTTAAATTTAAATTAAATATTTTACTATTTTATTAATCTTATAACTATAAAATTACTTTAAAAGAAAATATAAAAAGTAAATTTTATTATAATCTACTATATAAAATATTAATTAAAGAATTAAAGATTATTAAAAAATATTTTATTAAAAATCTAATTAAAAGATTTATTAAACTAAGTTAAATTTTATTTATTATTTTAATCTTTTTTATTAAAAAACTAAATAGATTATTATACTTTTATATTAATTTCTAAATACTTAATATATTTATTTATAAGAATTACTATTTACTATTATTTATTAATAAGACTTTTATTTATATTTCTTATATAAAAATTTTTATTAAGTTAGATATTAAATAAATATTCTATTATATTAAAATAGATTTAGTTTTAAAAAAGTATATTATATTTTATATATATTATAAAGTTTATAAATATAAAGTTATATTATTTAAATTAACTAATAGTTTTATAATATATTAATATTATATAAATAATATTCTCTTTAATTATTTAAATATTTTTTATATTATATATCTTGATAATATCTTAATCTATTTTAAAGATATATTTAAATATAAAATTTATATTAAGTTAGTTTTATAATATCTTTAAAATATTAAATTATAAACTAATTTTAAAAAATATAAATTTAATATTACTTATACTAAGTATTTAAGAATTTATTATCTCGACTAATAATATAAAAGTAGATTTTAAGAAGATTATTATAATATAATAATAAGTTTATCTTTTAATAATAAAAAGTATATAATTATTTTTTAAATTTTATAATTTTTATAAATATTTTATTTATAATTTTAATATTATAACTAAATTACTTATTAATTTAATTAAAATTAATACTTTATTCTATTTTAATAAAAGTTATTAACTAGCTTTTAATATATTTAAATATATATTAATAAATATATTACTTTTTTAATATTATAATTATTTATTTCTTTATATATTAAAAATAGATATATTAGATAATATTATAATAAATATACTTTTATA
>JANHAA010000269.1:0-35945 GCA_026225975.1 Clarireedia hainanense | reverse complement strand
TTTTATTTATTTTATAATAATAGTTTATTAACTTTATAAATTAATATATTTATAAGAAAATTATCTTTTTTTAAATAATATATAATTAAGAAGTTATAATTTATAAAAAGTTTAATCTATTAAATTTATTATATATTTAAAGATTTAATAGTTATAAAGTATTTTAATACTTTATAATCTATATAAATATAGATTTAATATAAAGTTAATATAAATTTAATTTACTAGTTACTAAATAATTTAATAATTATAAATATTTCTTTATTATATACTTTGTAATTCAGTTTAGTTAATTATATTATCTTTGAAAAAAATACTACAAAGAATTAGTTTTTATTATATTTCTGCGAAAATACACTTACTATAATATTATCTAATATATCTATTTCTAGTATATAAAGGAGTAAGTAGTTATAATATTAAAGAAGTAATATATTTATTAGTATATACTTAAGTATATCAAAAGCTAGTTAGCAACCTTCGTCGAAGTGAAACAAAGTATTAGCTTTAGTTAAATTAATAAACAGCTTAGTTATAATACTAAAATCACGAATAAAATATTTATAAAAATTACAAAATCTAAGAAATAATTATATACTTTTTATTATCAAAGAATAAACTTATTATTATATTATAATAACTTTCTTAAAATCTACTTTTATATTATTAGTCGAGATAATAAATTTTAAATACTTAGTATAAATAATATTAAATTTATATTTTTTAAGATTAGTTTATAATCTAGTATCTTAGAGATATTATAAAACTAATTTAATATAAACTTTATATTTAAATATATCTTTAAAGTAGATTAAGATATTATCGAGATATATAGTATAAAAAATATTTAAATAGTTAAAGAGATTATTATTTATATAATATTAATATATTATAAAACTATTAATTAATTCGAAAAGTATAACTTTATATTTATAAGCTCTATAATATATATAGAATATAGTATACTCTTCTAAAACTAGGTCTATTCTAATATAATAAAATACTTATCTAATATCTAACTTAGTAAAGATTTTTATATAAGAAATATAAATAAAAGTCTTATTAATAAATAGTAGTAAATAGTAATCTTTATAAATAAATATATTGAGTATTTAAAAATCGATATAGAAATATAGTAATCTATTTAACTTTTTAATAAAGAGAATTAGAATAATAAACAAAGTTTAGTTTAGCTCGATAAATCTTTTAGCTAAGTTCTTAGTAAAGTATTCTTTGATAGTCTCTAGTTCTTTAGTCAATATTTTATATAGTAGATTATAACGAAGTTTACTCTCTATACTTTCTTCCAAAGTAATTTTATAGTTATAAAGATAATAAGGTAGTAAAGTATTCGACTTAGATTTAGAGAATATAATTGAGAATTCCTAGTATTTGTTAGAGATTAAAAGCTTAATATTAATCTCGAACAAAGAGGCTATAATAGTTAGCTAAGACTAAGAGATAGAATATAATTATTTAAGTAATAAGAAAGTAGCTTATTTATTTTCTTAGTTAACTTATTACTCTTTAAGTAGTTAATTGATCTTATAAATCGAGGTAGTACTTAGTTTATACTAGTTGTCTTAATAGTAGAGTATATAGAAAATAGTTCTAGAGATTATATATAAGTCGATAATCTTCTTTAAACAACTTACTTAAAGCTTCTAAAGAGGTTTAGACTTTCTAGTAGTAACTAGAAGTTATATTAACTGTTTATTCTTAAAAGTAGTCTCTATTATCTTAAATATATAAACTTAGTCTTTTAGAAATATCCTATATAGCTTAATTAGTTATAAGAGTATAAATGTAGTTGTAATAGAGATTAGTTCAACTTTTTAAATTATTAAGTAAAGTAAAATTTCTTTCACCTTAGTATATTATAATATTATTAATATAGTTGCTAGAGTAGCTACTTAGTCGTTTAAACAATTAATACTAGCTTATTATCTCTAATACTTATCTAACTTATAGTCTTACTAATTTATATCCTTTTAGTATTTATAGTTGATTATATAAAGATCAAAGTTAATATAAGTATATATTATAAGTCGAGAGTAAGTTTAGCTAGGAGGTAAATCTATAAGCTAATATAGCTAATATTATTTATAGTTTAGAAGAATCTGATTTTCAAACAATTATATTCTTCTAAGGATTATAGAGTATATAAAGTAGGTAATTAAAAAGAGAGTATAGGTTTAAAGTCGATTATTAATAAACAGATTTAAATAAATATAATAAGAGATTTCTTAGTTTCTTTTACTATTATAGTCTTTAACTAGTAAGAGTATCTTTAGTCTTTTTACTACAACCCTCTAAATAAAGTTAAGTGTTTTAAGGAATATAGTATTAATAAAAGCGAAGCTATTTACTCTTAAGTTAATAAGAGCTTTAGTTTAAAATAACTATTGATTTCTTACTAGTATATAAGAGAATATTATATATTTTCCTCTTAACAACTTAATCAAATCTAAGTATTTTATATCTCTAATTCTATCTAGTAAAGAGTTTTTTACTAGATATAGTCTTTTACTCAATTATTGATTATATAAGTAATAGTAATAATCTCGGCCTTATACTTATCTTCTTACTCTTATTCGCTTATAGTATCGAGGTATTCCTCTTCTTAATTAAAAAAGTCAATATTAATAGCGTTGATATAATAGGAAGTATTATTATAAAAACAATTAAGAATACTTTTAAAAAGAGAGTTATCTTTTAGTTTACTTTAAAAAGTAGATATAATATTCCTTAGTATAAAGTAAAAGGGTGTTTTATTTATAGTAAGATTAACTAATACTAGTAAGGCAAAGTAACTAGAATTAGTTTTATAATTTAGTAAAAAGTAGTTAGTCTAATTAGTAATAATTTCTCTATTAACCTTGATTAGAATATTAGTAAGATAATATATAGAAATAGATATTATAGGAATATAAGTAGGTTAGAGTAGTACTAATAACTTATTTATATTATCTTATTGTTTTAAGAAGTTTAAGTACTAAACTAAGTCTTATAAGAAAGTAGCCTAATACTAAGTTGACTTAATCCGATTCTAATAATATCTAGTAAACTTGAAAGAGAGATTCTTTTAGATTATCTCTTCTATAACTCTACTAATAGAAGCTAGAATATAGAGTTAATAGTAGAACTTCTTGAATGAAGATATAGATTTAGAAGTAGTTATAAATAATATATAATACTTACTTTTAGTAAGAGTAAACTTAGAATTATTATAAAAGAGTAAGTATAGTTCTTCTACTAATTGTTTTATAAACAAGAGTAGCTCTTATAAGAATAAACTTTTAAAGTAATTGAAAGTAGTATCTTTAACTTGATTATCAATATACTTATAAGTTTAGTATTCGTTGAAGTAAGTATATATAGTTAGTCTACTAAGAACTATATATTTCTATAAAAATAAAAGAATATTAGAACTATTATTAAGCTTATTAGTAAGATTAGTAATTTGAGAAAGTCGGACTAAATTAATACTAAACGAAGAGAGATTATAAATTAGATATATATAAAAAGATAAGTTATAAACTTTATTAGTCTTTTAAATATAAATATATAGAGTTGTCGAGTTATATTCAAGACTATATTACCTGAGTATCTTTTTTATAAGTAACTCGATTATTTCTTAGGATAATTGTTTATTAAAAACTCTTAGTTTAGTAATAAACTCTAATTACTTTATAAAGATAATTAGTTAATCTCTTATAGATTATACTTGTTAAGGTTATATTAAAAAGAAAGTAGTTATAATATTAGAAATAATATTAATAGAGATATAAATAGAGATTAGTTTAGTGATTTAAGCTTACTATAACTTTAACTATTCTTATTGAATCTTAGCTTATACTTATAATTCTAGGATTAATTAAGTTAATATAGCTAACTTACTATTTATTAAAGATAAAGTAGAGCTTTAATTTTAAAATTAGAAGAGTAGAAGATTAATTACTTTATTCTTTCCTTTATTTCTCTTTTCTATATTGATATTAGAATCTACAAAGATATTATTAGTATACTAGGCTTCTGAGTTGTTATCGATATTCTCTAGATCTTTAGAATAAAAGTATCTAGAAGGGAGAATCAAGTTAAATATAGAGCTTTAATCTTATTATAGTATCTTAGTACTTTTCTTAAATACTTTGTATTCAGTATCTCGAAAAGAAGATATATTATTAAGTAGAATTGATTTGTAAAGGAAGTGAGATTTAAAGGAAGTTGTATAAAGAGTAGGAGTAGAAGTGAAAGTAGTAGAAAGAGGGTAAACAAGTAAATAGTAGGAATAAGAAGGAGGATAAGAGTAATAATAGAGGTAATAATACTTATATCGCTATTTAGTAGAATAGGCCTTCTCTTGATAACTCTAGTAGTTTCCTAAGTAAAGAGGATTATAAGTAAGGTATTATTTAAAAAGCTATTAATTAGCCGAAGAGATTAGTATTAAGTTATTAATAATATAACGATATATTATAAGAATCCGATAAAGAATAAGATTATATTATTCTTAGAATTAATAACTATAGAGTTAAGAGGGTTAAAAAGCTTTAAAAGCTTATATATATATAGTAGTTATATAGGTTATATACTTAAGGTATATATATACTAGGTATACTTACAAGTCTATCTTACTACTAAGTAATCTTATAAGCTTTACTAACTAAGATTAGCGTGATATATACGAAGATTACTTATATAGTAAGCTTAATATATCCGGATCGTTATAAGTTTAAACTTTCTAAAATAATAAAGATATACTTTATATTCTCTACTAATAAATTAAAGAAGGTTTTAAATAATTTATTTCTTAAATAAGTTAATAACTCTTTACTATTTATTAATATTACTAATAAAGAGGAATAAGAAATAAAGAAGATTTTTATTTATTATAAAAGATATTAATTTTTAAAATACTATATATAATAGTTTAATTATAATATTAATTTAATATAATATAAAGTATTTAACTTTAAGATAACTCTATATTTACTTAATATATTCTACTTAGAAAACCTTTTTTTATTTAATTTCTTAGTACTTCTTTTAAAGTAGTTATAACTATACTAAGTAAAAAAGAATAATTATAAGTATCTTAAAAATAATTATCCTATAGTTTTAATATAAAAATAATAGTTTTTCAAATAATTAGATATATAACTATAGATAAATTTATAATAGTTTCAATTTACTTATTATATTTATTTGAATTTTTATATATTAAACTAATCTTTCTATATTTATTAACTATTCTTACTTAATATAATTAATAGACTTAAAATACTCGAAAGTAAGCTTTCTTAAAAAGGGGGGTAGTATAATAATCTAGATATATTAAGTTTATTATATAAATAATCCTTATATATATTATACTAACTTTAGTTAGTAGATTCTTAAAATTACTTTTAGTAGTAAAGTAGACTTATAAATATACTTAGTATATATATACTTTAAGTATATAACTTATATAACTACTATATATATATAAGCCTTTAAAGTTTTTTAACTCTTTTAACTCTATAGTTATTAATTTTAAGAATAGTATAATCTTATCTTTTACCGGATTCTTATAGTATATCGTTATAATTTCTATAATATATTATTATATTATTAATAACTTATTATTAATCTCTTTAACTAATTAATAGCTTTTTAAATAATACTTTACTTATAATTCTCTTTATTTAAAAAACTATTAAAGTTATTAAAAGAAAGTTTATTTTATTAAAAATAGTAATATAAATATTTTTATTTTTATTATTACTTTTATTTCTACTTACTTATTTACTCTTTACTTATAACTTTTATTTTTATTTTTACTTTTTTTATAACTTCCTTTTAATTTTATTTTTTCTATTAATCGATTTTATTTACTAATATATTTTCTTTTTAAAATACTGAATATAAAGTATTTAAAAAAAGTATAAAAATATTATAATAAGATTAAAACTTTATATCTAATATAATTCTCTTTTTAAAATATATTTATTTTAAAAATTTAAAGAATAATAATAATAATTTAGAAGTTTAATATATTAATAATACTTTTATAAATTCTAATATCAATATAGAAAAGAGAAATAAAGAAAAGAATAAAATAATTAATTCTTTATTTTCTTAATTTTAAAATTAAAGTTTTATTTTATTTTTAATAAATAATAAGCTAATTATATTAACTAAATTAATCTTAGAATTATAAATATAAACTAAAGTTTAATAAAAATAGTTAAAGTTATAATAAATTTAAATTACTAAATTAATCTTTATTTATATTTTTATTAATATTATTTCTAATATTATAATTACTTTCTTTTTAATATAATCTTAATAAATATAATTTATAAAAGATTAGTTAATTATCTTTATAAAGTAATTAAAGTTTATTATTAAGTTAAGAGTTTTTAATAAATAATTACTCCGCGAAATAACTAAATTACTTATAAAGAAAATATTTAAATAATATAATTCTAAATATAACTTAATAACTTTATATATTTATATCTAAATAATTAATAAAGTTTATAATTTACTTTCTTATATATATTTAATTTATAACTTCTTTTTATTTAATACTAATTTAAATTAACTTTTTTAAATTATTAATCTTATTAATAAATTTAATAATAATTTTAATATCTTTTTATCTTTATAAAAATATATAATTCTTAGTAAACTAATTATATATATTTACTTTAATAAATACTAAGTTTATAAATATATAAATAATTAAATCGAGAATACTACTTTTAATTAATTTAAAAGTTTATTTCTATAAAAGTCTCTTTTATTTATAAAATAATTAGTTAAAAAGTTATACTTACTTTTTTATAATAATTCTAAATCTATTTTTATTAAGAATAAATATTATATATTATTTATAACTATTTTAAGATTATTATTTTTATTTAAAGAGTTTTATTATTAACTTTATATTTTAACTTCTATTAATTTAATTCTAAAAGAGATAATCTATAAAAATCTTCCTTTTAAATTTACTAGATATTATTAAAATTAAATTAAGAATATTTAATATTAAGTTATTATTTTATAAAAATTAGTTTAATATTTAAACTTTATAAAATAATAAAATAATATTAATAAGTTATTAATATTTTTCTAATTATAATAATCCGGATATATTAAACTTATTATATAAATAATCTTTATATATATTATATTGACTTTAGCTAGTAGATTCCTAAGATTATTTTTAGTAGTAAAGTAGATTTATAAATATATTTAATATATATATACTTTAAGTATATAACTTATATAACTACTATATATATATAAACTTTTAAAGTCTTTTAACTTTTTTAACTTTATAATTATTAATTCTAAGAATAATATAATCTTATCTTTTATTAGATTCTTATAGTATATTATTATATTATTAATAATTTATTACTAATCTTTTTAACTAACTAATAGCTTTTTAAATAATATTTTACTTAAAATCCTCTTTACTTAGAAAACTATTAAAGTTATTAAAAGAAAGTTTATTTTATTAAAGATAATAATATAAATATCTTTACTTTTATTATTATCTTTATTCTTACTATCTACTTATTTATTTTTTATTTATAACTTTTACTTCTACTTTTACTTTTCTTATAACTTCTTTTAAATATTACTTCTACTAATTAATTTTACTTAATAATATATTTTCTTCTTAAGATATTAAATACAAAGTGTTTAAGAAAAGTACAAAAATATTATAATAAAATTAAAACTCTATATTTAATTTAATTCTCCTTTTAAAATATACTTATCTTAAAAATCTAGAGAATATTGATAATAATTTAGAAGTTTAATATATCGATAATATCTTTATAAATTCTAATATCAATATAGAAAAGAGAAATAAAAGAAAGAATAAAATAACTAATTTTTTATTTTCTCAACTTTAAACTTAAAACTTTACTTTATTCTTAATAAATAATAAATTAATTATATTAACTAGACTAATTTTAAAATTATAAAAATCTTCTTTGTTTATAAAATAATTAGTTAAGAAATTATATTTACTTTTCTATAATAATTCTAAATTTACTTTTATTAAAAGTAAGTATTATATATTATTTATAACTACTTCGAGACTATTATCTTTATTTAAAAAGTTTTATTATTAACTTTATATTCTAGCTTTTATTAATTCAGTTTTAGAAAAGATAATCTATAAAGATTTCCCTTTTAAATTTACTAAATATTATTAGAATTAGATTAAAAATATCTAATATTAAGTTATTATTTTATAAGAATTAGTTTAGTATTTATACTTTATAAAATAATAAGATAATATTAATAAGTTATTAATATCTCTCTAACTTACTTATACTATTATAATATTCACTTTTATTTATTATTTTATTAATACTTTAATTAAAACTAATAGAGAAATTATTATTAATTAAATTAATTACTTCTTACTAAGTTATAGAATTAATTCTAATTATTTTACTTTACTAGTATTAGTTAATCTTATTACTAATAAAATATTTTCTTATTTTATATTAAAAAATACTATTTTTATTCTTTAAAATAGATTAAAAAATAACTTTTCTTTTAAAAGTATTTTTAATTATTCTTATAATAATACTCTCTATTATATTAATACTATTAATATTAACTCTTTAAATTAAGAAAAAGAATACTTTGATATTATAAATAAATAAAAGTAAAAAAATAAATATAAAGTCGAGGTTATTACTATTATTTATATAATTAATAACTAAGTAAAAAATTATATTTAATAAAAAACTTGTTATTAAATAGAATTAAAAATATAAAATATTTAGATTTAATTAAACTATTAGAAAGAAAGTATATAATATTCTTTTATATATTAGTAAGAAATCAATATTTATTTCAAACTAAAGTTTTTATTAACTTTAGAGTAAATAACTTTACTTTTATTAATATTATATTTTTTAAGATATTAAACTCTATTTAGAAGATTATAATAAAAAGATTGAAAATACTTTTATTAATTAAAAGCTATAATAGTAAAAGAGGTTAAAAAATCTTTTATTATATTTATTTAAACTTATTTATTAATAATTGATTTTAAATTTATACTCTCTTTTTAATTACTTATTTTATATACTTTATAATCTTTAGAAGAATATAGCTATTCGAAAATCAAATTCTTTTAGATTATAAATAATATTAACTATATTAGTTTATAAGTTTATCTTCTAATTAAACTTATTCTTAATTTATAATATATATTTATATTAATCTTAATCTTTATATAATCAATTATAAATATTAAAAGAATATAGACTAGTAAGATTATAAATTAGATAAATATTAAAAATAATAAACTAATATTAATTACTTAGACAACTAGATAACTATTCTAGTAATTATATTAGTAATATTATAATATATTAAAATAAAAGAAATTTTACTTTATTTAATAGTTTAAAAAGTTAAACTAATTTTTACTATAATTATATTATTGATTTTATAGTTATCTAAGTTTTATAAAATATTTTTAAAAGATTAAGTTTATATATTTAAAATAATAAAGACTATTTTTAAAAATAAATAGTTAATATAACTTTTAATTATTATTAGAAAGTTTAAACCTTTTTAAAAGTTTTAAATAAATTGTTTAAAAAAGATTATTAACTTATATATAATCTTTAAAACTATTTTTTATATACTTTATTATCAAGATAATTAATATAAAATAAATATTATTTCGATTTATAAGATTAATTAACTATTTGAAAAGTGATAAACTAATTAAAAAAATAAATAAACTACTTTTTTATTATTTAAATAATTATATTCTATCTTGTAGTTTTAATTAACTATTATAATCTTTTTATTTAAAATTAATATTAAACTTCTAATTATAACGATCTAGATATATTAAAGATATATTAAACTTATTATATAAATAATCCTTATATATATTATACTAACTTTAACTAATAAATTCTTAAAATTACTTTTAGTAATAAAGTAAACTTATAAATATACCTAGTATATATATACTTTAAATATATAATTTATATAACTACTATATATATATAAACTTTTAAAGCTTTTCAACTTTCTTAACTCTATAATTATTAATTTTAAAAATAGTATAATTTTATTCTTTATTAGATTTCTATAATATATTAATATATTATTAACAATTTAATATTAATCTTTCTAACTAATTAATAGCTTTCTAAATAATATTTTATTTATAATCCTTTTTATTTAGAAAACTACTAGAATTATTAAAAGAAAGTTTATTCTATTAAAAATAATAATATAAATATCTTTACTTTTATTCTTACTATTTATTTATTTACTCTCTTTCTATAACTTTTACTTCTATTTTTACTTTTCTTATAACTTCCTTTTAATTTTATTTCTTCTACTAACTAATTCTATTTAATAATATATCTTCTTCTCGAGATACTAGATATAAAGTATTTAAGAAAAATACTAAAATATTATAATAAAATAAAAACTCTATATTTAATTTAATTTAATTTACTCTTTAAGATACTTTTATTCTAAAGATCTAAAGAATATTAATAATAATTTAAAAGCTTAATATATCGATAATACTTTTATAAATTCTAATATTAATATAGAAAAGAGAAATAAAAGAAAAAATAAAATAATTAATTCTTTACTTTTTTAAACTTAAAATTAAAACTTTATTTTATTTTTAATAAATAATAAATTAACTATATTAACTAAATTAATCTTAGAATTATAAGTATAAACTAGAGTTTAATAAGAATAATTAAAATTATAATAAATTTAAATTATTAAACTAATCTCTATTTATATCTTTATTAATATTACTTTTAATAATATAATAACTCTCCTTTTAATATAACTTTAATAAATATAATCTATAAAAGATTAGTCGATTATCTTTATAAAATAATTAAAGTTTATTACTAAGTTAAAAGTTTCTAATAAATAATTATCTTATAAAACGACTAAATTACTTATAAAAAAGATATTTAAATAATATAATCTCGAATATAACTTAATAACCTTATATATTTATATCTAAGTAACTAGTAAAGTTTATAATCTACTTTTTTATATATATTTAACTTATAACTTCTTTTTGTTTAGTACTAATTTAATCTAACTTTCTTAAGTTACTAATCTTATTAATAAACTTAATAATAATTCTAATATCTTTTTATCTTTATAGAAATATATAGTTCTTAATAGACTAATTATATATATTTACTTTAATAAATACTAAGCTTATAAGTATATAAGTAATTAAGTTGAAAGTATTACTTTTAATTATTTTAAAAGTTTATTTTTATAAAAACTACTTTTATTTATAAAATAATTAGTTGAGAAATTATACTTACTCTTTTATAATAATTCTAAGTTTACTTTTACTAAAAGTAAGTATTATATATTATTTATAACTACTTCAAGATTATTATCTTTATTCAAAAAGTTTTATTATTAATTTTATATTCTAGCTTCTATTAATATAGTTTTAAAAGAAATAATTTATAAGAATCTTCTTTTTAAGCTTATTAAATATTATTAAAATTAGATTAAGATTATCTAATATTAAACTACTATTTTATAAGAATTAGTTTAATACTTGAACTTTATAAAATAATAAAATAATATTAATAAATTATTAATACCTCTTTAATTTATTTTTACTATAATATCTACTTCTATATATTATTCTACTAATACTCTAATTAAAGCTAATAGAGAAATTATTATTAATTAAATTAACTATTTCTTCTTAAGTTATAAAACTAATTCTAGTTATTCTACTTTATTAATATTAACTAATTCTACTATTAATAAAATACTCTTTTACTTTATATTGAAGAATACTATATCTACTTCTTAAAGTAAATTAAAAGATAATTCTTTTTTTAAAAGTATCTCTAATTATTCTTATAATAATACTTCTTATTATATTAATACTATTAATATTAACTCTCTTGATTAAGAAAAAGAATATTTTAATATTATAAATAAATAAAAGTAAAAAGATAAATATAAAGTTGAAGTTATTACTACTACTTATATAATCAATAATTAAGTAAAAGACTATACTTAATAAAAAACTTCTTATTAGATAGAATTAGAAATATAAGATATTTAGATTTAATTAAATTATTAAAAGGAAAGTATATAATATTCTTTTATATACTAGTTAGAAATTAATATTTATTTTAAATTAAAGCTTTTATTAACTTAGAAGTAAATAACTTCACTTTTATTAATATTATATTCTTTAAAATATTTAACTTTATTTAGAAAATTAAAGTAAAAAGATTAAAAACACTTTTACTAATTAAAAGCTATAATAATAAAAGAGATTAAAAAATCTCTTATTATATTTATTTAAATCTGTTTATTAATAATTGATTTTAGATTTATATTCTCTTTTTAATTATCTACTTTATATACTTTATAATCTTTAGTAGGATATAACTATCCGAAAATTAAATCTTTCTAAATTATAAATAATATTAACTATATTAATTTATAAGTTTACTTCCTAGTTAAACTTACTCTCGATTTATAATATATACTTATACTAACTTTAATCTTTATATAATTAACTATAAATATTAGAAAGATATAAATTAATAAGATTATAAATTGAATAAATATTAGAGATAATAAACTAATACTAATTACTTAAATAATTAAATAACTACTTTAGTAATTATATTAATAATATTATAATATATTAAAATAAAAGAAATTTTATTTTACTTAGTAATTTAAAAAGTTAAACTAATTCTTATAACGATTCGGCTATACTAGCTTAATATAGCTTTACTATCTAGTAGAAATCTCTTATATTAGTCTAGCTAAGCTTATTCTAAGCTTAGTACTTTAATATCCTAAGAATAAAATATCACTTTCGTTATATTATACTAAGGTTATTTAACTAACTAGTACTTACTCTCCTAGCCTTTCGGCCTACTATACAACTTACTCAACAACTCCTTTTTCAACCTCCTTAATCACCTTTAAGTACTCTACTCTTAAAGCTTCTAATAGATTTATAAGCTCTTAATCTACTAGTAATTATAGCTTTTTAAAACCTTCTTACTTTTAACTTATACTTTACTACTATTCTGAGCTTATACTTTATTACTATCTTGAACTTATACTTTATTTATAAACTAATAATATAGACTTAGAGCTTATATAATAAATTTATTAGTTCTAATCTTTGTTTGATTCTAAATACTTCTTCGGCTAAGTAATCGATACTTCAACTTACTAGTTTATTCAACTGATTATTACCTCTATCCTTATCTCTACTTCTACCTTTGCGAAGAAGTCTTATAATCTAATAAAAGAAGCCTTTTAGACTAATCTATATTACTTTATATAACGAACCTTTATACAACTTTCAAAGCTATTTACTTTCAAAGCCTCTTCTTTAATATCAACTAAAGCACTTCTTAATACCTAAACTAAAGTTCTTGAAGCTTCGCTCTTAGCTTAAGCTCAAGCTCTTAATAACTAAATACTAGAGCTATAAAATAGCTCGATCTAATATACTCTTTAATTAGTTGAGAATACTAAGAATATAATAGTTAATCTCTATAATTAAAGCTTTTAATTATTAACTTTTTAATTAGGCTTATTAACTAACTAGTATCTTACTTCTACTTTAACAAAAGAACAAGAATATTAGAGATTATACTAGAAAATATATATAGATTCAAGTACTACTATCTAGATACTCGAGGACAAGTTTTATTAAAGGAGAAAGTAGTATAACAATTTAGCTATACTAGCTTAATATAGCTTTACTACTTAGTAGAAATCTTTTATATTAGTCTAGCTAAGCTTATCCTAAGCTTAGCACCTTAGTATCCTAAGAATAAAATATCACTTTTATTATAATTCTTATTATAATTATATTACTAATTCTATAATTATCTAAGTTATATAAAATATTCTTAAAATATCAAGTTTATATATTTAAAATAATAGAGATTACTTTTAAAAATAAATAATTAATATAACTTTTAATTATTATTAAAAAGTTTAAGTCTTTTTAAAAGTTTTAAATAAGTTATTTAAAGAAGATTATTAACTTATATATAATTTTTAAAACTACTTTTTATATATTCTATTATCAAGATAACTAATATAAACTAAATATTACCTCGATTTATAAAATCGATTAACTATTTAAAGTATAATAATCCAGATATATTAAGCTTATTATATAAATAATCCTTGTATATATTATATTGATCTTAGCTAGTAGATTTATAAGATTACTTTAGTAGTAAAGTAGATTTATAAATATATTTAGTATATATATACTTTAAGTATATAATCTATATAACTACTATATATATATAAGCTTTTAAGACTTTTCAACCTTCTTAACTTTATAATTATTAATTCTAAGAATAATATAATCTTATTCTTTATCGGATTTTTATAGTATATTATTATATTATCAATAATTTAATACTAATCTCTTTAACTAACTAATAGTCTTCTAAATAATATTTTACTTATAATCTTTCTTACTTAAGAAACTACTAGAGTTATTAAAAGAAGGCCTATTCTACTAAATAGCAATATAAGTATTATTACTTTTATTACTTTTATTCTTACTATTTATTTATTTTTTATTTATAACTCTTATTTCTACTTTTACTCTTTTTACAACTTCCTTTAAATCTTACTTTCTTTATAAACTAATTCTATTTAATAATATATTTTCTTCTTAGAATACTAAATACAAAGTATTTAAGAAAAGTATTAAGATATTATAATAAGACTAAAACTTTATATTTAGTATAATTCTCTTTTTAAAATATAATTATCTTGATAATCGAGAGAATATCGATAATAACCTAGAAGCTTAGTATATTAATAATACCTTTATAAATTCTAATATCAATATAGAAAAAATAAATAAAGGAAAAGATAAGATAACTAATCTTTTACTTTTTTAACTTTAAAATCAAGACTTTACTTTATCTTTAATAAATAATAAACTAGTTATATTAATTTAATTGATCTTGAAATTATAAATATAAACTAAAGTTTAATAAGAATAGTTAAAATTATAATAAATTTAAATTACTAAACTAATCTCTATTTATATCTCTATTAGTATTACTTTTAGTATTATAATTACTCTCCTTTTAGTATAACTTTAATAAGTATAATCTATAAAAGATTAGTTGATTATCTTTATAAAGTAATTAAAGTTTACTACTAAGCTAAAAATTCTTAATAAATAACTATTCTAAGAAATAACTAAACTATTTATAAAAGAGATATTTAAGTAATATAGTTTTAAATATAACTTGATAACTTTATATATTTATATTTAAGCGATTAACAAAGTTTATAATCTACTTTCTTATATATATTTAATTTATAACTTCTCTTTGTTTAATATCAATTTAGTTTAATCTTCCTAAGTTATTAATCTTATTAATAAGTTTAATAATAATTCTAATATTCTCTTATCTTTATAGAAATATATAGTTCTTAGTAGACTAGCTATATATATTTATTTTAATAAATATTAAACTTATAAATATATTAGTAATTAAGTCGAGAGTACTACTTTTAATTACCTTGAAAGTTTATTCTTATAAGAACTACTTTTGTTTATAAAATAATTAGTTAAGGAGTTATACTTACTTTTTTATAATAATTCTAAGTTTACTTTTACTAAAAGTAAGTATTATATATTATTTATAATTACTTTAAAACTAATATCTTTATTCAAGAAGTTCTATTATTAATTTTATATTCTAGCTTCTATTAATAGAGTCTTAAAAGAGATAATCTGAAAGAATCTCTCTTTTAAACTTACTAGATATTACTAAAATCGGATTAAATTAACTTAGTATCGAACTATTTCTTTATAAGAATTAGTCTAATACTTAAACTTCTTAGAATAATAAAATAATACTAATAAGTTATTAGTATTATTCTAACTTACTTCTACTATAATATCCACTTCTATATATTATCTTACTAGTACTCTAATCAAAGCTAATAAAGAAATTATTATTAATTAAACTAACTACCTCTTATTAAGTTATAGAATTAATCTTAGTTATTTTATTCTACTAGTATTAACTAATTTTACTATAAACAAAATACTCTTTTACTTTATACAAAGGAATATTATACTTACTCTTTAAAGTAGATTAAAAGATAATTCTCCTCTTAAGAATATCTTTGACTATTCTTATAGTAATACTTTTTATTATATTAATATTATTAATATTAACTCTTTTAACTAAGAAGAGGAATACCTCGATATTATAAGTGAATAAAAGTAAGAAGATAAGTATAAAGCTAAAACTATTATTATTATTTATATAATTAATAACTAAGTAAAAGACTATATTTAGTAAAAAACTCTTTACTAAATAGAATTAGAAATATAAAATATTTAGATTTGATTAAACTATTAAAAGGAAAGTATATAATATTCTCTTATATATTAATAAGAAATCAATATTTATTTTAAACTAAAACTCTTATTAACTTAGAAGTAAATAACTTTACTTTTATTAATATTATATTTCTTAAAATACTTAACTCTATTTAAAAGATTATAGTAAAAAGATTGAAGATACTCTTACTAGTTAAAAGTTATAATAGTAAGAGAGATTAAAAAATCTTTTATTATATTTATTTAAACCTATTTATTAATAATCGACTTTAGATCTATACTCTTTTTTTAATTACTTACTTTATATACTTTATAATCTTTAGAAGAATATAATTATTTGAAAATCAAATCTTTTTAGATTATAAATAATATTAACTATATTAGTTTATAGATTTATCTTTTAGTTAAACTTACTCTCAACTTATAATATATATTTATATTAACTTTAATCCCTATATAACTAACTATAAATATTAGAAAGATATAGATTAGTAAGATTATAAATTAGATAAATATTAGAGATAATAAGCTAGTACTAATCGTTTAGACGACTAAGTAGCTACTTTAGTAACTATATTAGTAATATTATAATATATAGAAATAAAAGAAATTTTATTTTACTTAGTAGTTAGAAAAGTTGAATTAATCTTTATTATAACTATACTCGCGATCTTATAATTATCTAAGCTATATAGTATAATAATCCGGATATATTAAACTTACTATATAAATAATCTTTGTATATATTATATTGATCTTAGTTAGTAAATTCCTAAGATCACCTTTAATAGTAAGATAGACTTATAAGTATATTTAGTATATATATACTTTAAATATATAACCTATATAACTACTATATATATATAAGCCTTTAAAGCTTTTCAACTTTCTTAACTTTGTAGTTATTAATTCTAAGAATAATATAATCTTATCTTTTATCAAATTCCTATAATATATTATTATATTATTAATAACTTAATATTAATCTTTTTAGCTAATTAGTAGCTTTCTAAATAATACTTTACTTATAATCCTCTTTATCTAGGAAACTACTAAAGTTATTAAAAGAAAGTTTATTCTATTAAATAGTAATATAAATATTATTACCTTTATTATCCCTTTTATTTCTACTTACTTGTTTACCCCCCTTTTACAACTTTTACTTCTACTTCTACTCTTTTTACAACTTCTTTTAAATCTCACTTCTATAAACTAATTTTACTTAATAATATATCTTCTTCTTAAGATACTAAATATAAAGTGTTTAAGAGAAGTATAAAGATATTATAATAAAATTAAAACTTTATATTTAATACAATTCTCCTTCTAGGATATAATTATTTTAATAATCGAGAGAATATTAATAACGATTTAGAAGCTTAGTATATTAATAATACTTCTATAAATTCTAATATCAATATAGAAAAGAGAAATAAAGGAAAGAATAAAATAATTAATCCTTTATCTTTTTAATCTTAAAATCAAAGTTCTATTTTATCTTTAATAAATAGTAAGTTAGTTATACTAATTTAATTAATCTTAGAATTGTAAATATAAACTAGAGTTTAATAAGAATAATCAAGATTATAATAAACTTAAATTATTGAATTAATCTTTATTTATATCTCTATTAATATTATTTCTAATATTATAACTACTCTCTTTTTAATATAACTTTAATAAATATAGTCTATAAAAGATTAGTTGATTATCTTTATAAAGTAACTAGAGTTTATTATTAAGCTAAGAGTTCTTAATAAATAACTATTTTAAGAAATAACTAAGCTATTTATAAAAGAGATATTTAAGTAATATAGTTTTAAATATAATTTAATAACCTTATATATTTATATCTAAATAACTAATAAAGTTTATAATCTACTTTCTTATATATATCTAACTTATAATCTCTCTTTGTTTAGTATTAATTTAATCTAACCTCTCCGAGTTACTAATCTTATTAACAAGTTTAATAATAGTTCTAATATTCCTTTGTTTTTATAGAAATATATAATTCTTAGTAGACTAGCTATATATACTTACTTTAATAAATACTAAGCTTATAAGTATATAAGTAATCAAGTTAAGAGTACTACTTTTAATTACTTTGAAGATTTATTCTTATAAGAACTACTCTTATTTATAGAATAATTAGTTAAAAAGTTGTATTTACTCTTCTATAATAATTCTAAGTTTACTTTTACTGAAAGTAAGTATTATATATTATTTATAATTACTTCGAGATTAATATCTTTGTTTAAAGAGTTTTATTATTAACTTTATATTCTAGCTTTTATTAATATAGTTAAGAAAAAGACAATTTAAAAAGATCTCTCTTTTAAATTTACTAGATATTACTAGAATTAGATTAAGTTAACTTAATATCAAGTTATTTCCTTATAAGAATTATTTTAATATTTAAACTTCTTAAAATAACAAGATAATATTAATAAGTTGTTAATACCTCTTTAACTTATTTATATTACTATAATATCTACTTTTATATATTATCCTATTAGTACCTTGATTAAAGCTAGTAAAGAAATTATTATTAATTAAGTTAACTACTTCTTACTAAGTTATAGAACTAATTCTAACTATTCTACTTTATTAGTATTAGTTAATTCTACTATAAATAAAATATCTCTTTACTTTATACTAAGAAATATTATATCTACTCTTTAAAGTAAACTAAGAGATAACTCTCCTTTTAAAAGTATCTTTAACTATTCTTATAATAATACTCTCTATTATATTAATATTATTAATATTAACTCTTTTAATTAAGAAGAGAAATATCTTAATACTATAAGTGAATAAAAGTAAGAAGATAAATATAAAACTAAAGCTATTACTACTACTTATATAATCAATAATTAAGTAAAAGACTATACTTAGTAAAAAACTCTTTACTAAATAGAATTAGAGATATAAGATATTTAGATTTAATTAAACTATTAAAAGGAAAGTATATAATATTCTTCTATATACTAGTAAGAAATCAATATTTATTCTAAATTAAAATTCTTATTAACTTAGAAGTAAATAACTTTATTTTTATTAATACTATATTCTTTAAAATACTTAACTTTATTTAGAAAGTTATAATAAAAAGACTGAAGATACTTTTACTAATTAAAAGTTATAATAGTAAGAGAAGTTAAGAAATCTCTTATTATATTTATTTGAATCTATTTATTAATAATCGACTTTAGATTTATATCTCCTTTTTAATTACTCGCTTTATATACTTTATAATCTTTAGAAGAATATAGTTATCTAAAAACTAGATCCTTCTAAATTATAAACAATACTAATTATATTAGCTTATAAGCTTACTTTCTAACTAAATTTACTCTCGACTTATAATATATATTTATATTAACTTTAATCTTTATATAATTAACTACGAATATCAAAAGAATATAAATTAGTAAAACTATAAATTAAATAAATATTAGAGATAATAAACTAATATTAATCGTTTAGACAACTAAGTAGTTACTTTAATATTTATATTAGCAATATTATAATATACTAAAGTAAAAGAAATTTTACTTTACTTAATAGTTTAAAAAACTAAATTAATCTTTATTATAATTATATCCGCGATTCTATAATTATCTAAGTTATATAGAACTTTCTTAAAAGATTAAGTTTATATACTTAAGATAATAAAAACTATCTTTAAAAATAAATAGTTAGTATAATCTCTAGTTACTACTAAAAAGTTTAAACTTCTTTAAAAGCTTTAAATAAATTACTTGAAGAAGATTATCAACTTATATATAATCTCTAAAACTACTTTTTATATATTTTACTATCAAGATAACTAGTATAAACTAAATACTATTTTGATTTATAAGATTAACTAACTATTTAAAAAGCGATAAACTAACTAAGAAAATAAATAAACTACTTTCTTATTATTTAAATAATTATATTCTATTCTTTACTTTCAACTAACTATTATAATCTCTTTATTTAAGATTGATATTAAATCTCTAATCTCTAATAAGTATTAAGAATTCTTAATTATATTCTCTAAGTTTAAATCGAATATTCTACTACTTTATTATCTTTATAACTACAAGATTATTTTAGAAGAAAATATAGAGAATAAACTTTATTATAGTCTATTATATAAAATATCGATTGAAGAACTAGAGATTATTAAAGAATATTTTATTAAGAATCTAATTAAAAGATTTATTAAATTAAGCTAAATCTTATTTACTACTTTAATTCTCTTTATTAAAAAACTAAATAGATTATTATACTTTTATATCGATTTCCGAATACTTAATATATTTATTTATAAAGATTACTATTTATTACTATTTATTAATAAGACTTTTACTTATATCTTTTATATAAAAATCTTTACTAAATTAGATATTAGATAAATATTCTATTATATTAGAATAAACTTAACTTTAGAAGAATATACTATATTTTATATATATTATAAAACTTATAAATATAAAGTTATATTTTTCAGATTAACTAACAACTTTATAATATACTAGTATTATATAAATAATATTCTTTTTAACTATTTAAATATTTTTTATACTATATACCTTAACAATATTTTAATCTACTTTGAAAATATACTTAAGTATAAAGCTTATATTAAACTAGTTTTATAGTATCTCTAAGATACTAGATTATAAACTAATCTTAAAAAATATAAATTTGATATTATTTATACTAAGTACTTAGAATTTATTATCTCGACTAATAATATAGAAGTAGACTTTAAGAAGGTTATTATAATATAATAATAAGCTTATCCTTTAATAATAAAAGGTATATAATTATTTTTTAGATTTTATAATTTTTATAAACGTTTTATTTATAATTTTAATATTATAACTAAACTATTTATTAACTTAATTAAAATTAATACTCTATTTTACTTTGATAAAAGTTATTAACTAGTTTTCAATATATTCAAGTATATATTAATAAGTATATTACTCTTTTAGTATTATAACTACTTACTTCTTTATATATTAGAAATAGATATATTAGATAATATTATAATAAATATACTTTTATAGAAATATAATAATAATTAACTTTTTATAATATTCTTCTTAAAAATAATATAATTAGTTAAATTAAATTATAAAGTATATAATAAAGAAATATTTATAATTATTAAATTATTTAGTAATTAGTAAACTAAACTTATATTAATTTTATATTAGATCTATATCTATATAGATTATAAAGTATTAGAATATTTTATAACTATTAAATCTTTGAATATATAATAAACTTAATAGATTAAACTCTTTATAAATTATAACTTTCTAATTATATATTATTTAGAAAAAGATAATCTTTTTATAAATATATTAACTTATAAAGTTAATAAACTATTATTATAAAATAAATAAAAGAAGTAAAATAGATTATAATAACTTTTATATAATAATTAGATTAATCTAAAGATCTTTAATAATTTATTAATTAATATTATTATATTTAATATTTTTAATTTCTTTTTATTCTTAACTCTTTTTATTAATTATCTCTTTAAAGCTAATTATAATTTAAAAAGTTTATAAAGTTTAAAAGTCTAAACTATTTATAATAATCTTTATTTAACTTTTAAAAATAATCTTCTTTTATATAATAATTATCTTATTATTCTTAATACTTAGAATTTCTATATATTACTTATATATAAAGTATATAATTCTATATTAATAGTATATCTTAGTATCAAGAAGATTATTCTTTTACTTACTAAACTATATTACTAATATAAATTAGTTATTTTAATATATATATATATCTACAATTATTATATTTATTATAAAAGCTTAATCTTTTATAATAAGATATTAAAATTATTTTACTCTTTATTAATCTTTGTATATATATAAGAATATATTATAATAGACTATTATAGTTTTAATAAAGATAAATATAATTTTGATAATATTCTAATTATTATTAATTATCTTAGTAAGTAAACAATTACTATTCTATATTATAAGATAATCGATACTCGAGAATAAACTTAGTTATACTTATAGTATATTTATCAATACTATAATTTATTTATAATAATATTCTCTAATTATAACTTATAGTTTATCTTTATCTTCTAAAAAGAGTTTAATATTATACTAGGAACTTAGATTAAACTCTTAACTACTAATTATTTATAAATAGATAGTTAGATTAAGATTTATAATTAGTATTTATAAAAGAGACTTCGACTTTTTATTAACTATTATTAAGATAATTAGTCTAAGTTCCTACTAATAATAAATTATACTTAGTTAATCTTACTCTATATATCTTTAGATAATATAAGTCTATTCAAGATAATATATAGTTGAGAACCGCGATATATATAGACTTAGAAGGAAAACAACTTATTATAACTTATAAATAACTTTAATATTACTAATATATATATATATCTAGAGAAATCTAGAAGTTTTAGAATATACTTACTAAGCTATCAAGAAAACTTAAGAGTATATAACTTAAGTAACTAATATATTATATTACTTAATCGACTTCGATATTGATAACTATATCTAGCTAAATATAAGATATTTACTTACTTAATAATTTTCTAAGAAGCTTAATTTTCTAATAAATAGATATTTTAAGATCTTTATAAAAATCAACTATTTCTTTAAGTTTAAACTATTTAAAATAATAAAGATATACTCTATATTCCCTACTGATAAATTGAAAAAAGTTTTAAATAATCTACTTCTTAATTAAGTTAATAACCTTTTACTACTTATTAATATTATTAGTAAAGAGGAATAAGAAGTAAAGAAGATTCTTATTTATTATAAATAATACTAATCTTTAAAATACTATATATAATAGTTTAATTATAATACTAATTTAATATAATATAAAGTATTTAACTTTAAAATAACTTTATATTTACTTAATATATTTTATTTAGAAAACTTCTCTTTATTTAATTCTTTAATACTTCTTTTAAAGTAATTATAATTATATTAAGTAGAAGAAGATAATTATAAGTATTTTAAAAGTAATTATCTTATAACTTTAATATAAAGATAATAGTTTTTTAAATAATTAGATATATAATTATAGATAGATTTATAATAATTTCAATTTACTTATTATATTTATTTGAATTTTTATATATTAATTAATCTTTTTATACTTATTAACTATTCTTATTTAATATAATTAGTAGATTTAAAATACTCGAGAGTAAGCTTTCTTAAAAAGGGGAGTAGTATAATAATCTAGATATATTAAACTTACTATATAAATAATCTTTGTATATATTATATTAATCTTAGTTAATAGATTCCTAAAATCACTTTTAGTAGTAAGATAGATCTATAAGTATATTTAATATATATATACTTTAAATATATAATCTATATAACTACTATATATATATAAGCTTTTAAAGCCTTTCGACTCTTTTAACTCTATAATTATTAATTCTAAGAATAGTATAATTTTATCTTTTATCGGATTTCTATAATATATTATTATATATAGAATATTCTTAAAAGATCAAGTTTATATATTTAAGATAATAAAGACTATTCTTAAGAATAAATAGTTAATATAACTTCTAATTACTACTAGAAAGCTTAAGTCTCTTTAAAAGCTTTAAATAAATTGTTTAAAGAAGATTATTAACTTATATATAATTTTTAAAACTACTCTTTATATACTCTATTATCGAGATAACTAGTATAAACTAAATATTACTTCGATTTATAAAATCAACTAATTACTTAAAAAATAATAAGCTAATTAAAAAAATAAGTAAACTACTCTCTTATTACTTAAACAATTATATTCTATTTCCTAGTTCTAGTTAATTACTATAATCTCTTTATTCAAGATTAATACTAAATCTTTAATCTTTAATAAATATTAAGAATTCTTAGTTATATTCTCTAAGTTTAAATTAAATACTCTATTACTCTACTATCTTTATAACTATAAGATTATTTTAGAAGAAAGTATAGAAAATAAACTTTATTATAATTTACTATATAAGATATCGACTAAAGAATTAAAGATTATTAAAGAATACTTTACTAAGAACTTAGTTAAAAGATTTATTAAACTAAGTTAAACTCTATTTACTATTCTAATCCTCTTTATTAAGAAGCTAAATAGATTATTATACTTCTATATCGATTTCTAAATATTTAATATACTTATTTATAAAGATTATTATTTATTACTATTTATTAATAAAACTTTTACTTATATTTTTTATATAAAAATCTTTACTAAGCTAGATATCAAATAAATATTCTATTATATTAGAATAGACTTAGTTTTAGAAAAGTATATTATATTCTATATATATTATAGAGCTTATAAATATAAAGTTATATTTTTCAAATTAACTAATAACCTTGTAATATACTAATATTATATAAATAATATTCTTTTTAACTATTTAGATATTTTTTATATTATATACTTTGATAATATCTTAATCTACTTTAAAGATATATTTGAATATAAAACTTATATTAAGTTAGTTCTATAATATCTTTAAGATACTAAACTATAGGTTGATCTTAAGAAATATAAATTTAATATTATCTATACTAAGTATTTAAAATTTATTATCTCGACTAACAGTATAAAAGTAGATTTTGAGAAAGTTATTATAGTATAATAATAAGTCTATTCTTCAATAGTGAAAAGTATATAATTATTTTTTAGATTTTATAATTTTTATAAACGTTTTATTTATAATTTTAATATTATAGCTAAACTACTTATTAATTTAACTAAAGCTAATACTCTATTCTACTTCGATGAAGATTACTAACTAACTTTTAATATACTTAAGTATATATTAATAAATATACTACTTCTTTAATATTATAATTACTTACTTTCTTATATACTAGAAATAGATATATCGGATAATATTATAGTAAATATACTTTCGTAGAAATATAATAAAGACTAGCTTTTTATAATATTCTTCTTAAAAACAATATAGCTAGCTAAACTAAACTACAAAGTATATAATAAAGAAATATTTATAATTGTTAAATTATTCGATAATTAGTAAGCTAAGTTTATATTAACTTTATATCAGATTTATATTTATATAGATTATAAAATATTAGAATACTTTATAACTACTAAGTCTTTGAATATATAATAAGCTTAATAAACTAAACTTCTTATAAATTATAACTTCTTAATTATATATTGATTAGGAAAGAACAATCCTCTTATAGATATACTAACTTATAAAGTCGATAAACTATTATTATAAAATAAGTAAAAGAAGTGAAATAAACTATAATAACTTTTATATAATAATTAAATCGATCTAAGGATCTTTAATAATTTACTAACTAATATTACTATATTTAATATCTTTAACTTCCTTTTATTTCTAACTTTCCTTATTAATTATCTCCTTAAAACTAATTATAACTTAAAGAGTTTACAAAGTTTAAAAGTCTAAACTATTTATAGTAATCCTTATCTAACTTTTAAAAATAATCTTCTTTTATATAATAATCATCTTATTATTCCTAATACTTAGAATCTTTATATACTACTTATTCGTAAAGTATATAATTCTATATTAACTATATATCTTAATATTAAGAAGACTACTCTTCTACTTACTAAACTATATTACTAGTATAAATTAGCTATTTCGATATATATATATATCTATAACTACTATACTTATTATAGAAGCTTAGTTTTTTATAATAAGATACTAGGATTATTATACTTCTTACTAATCTCTATATATATATAAGAATATATTATAATAGACTATTATAATTTTAATAAAGATAAATATAGTTTCGATAATATTCTAATTATTATTAATTATCTTAATAAGTAAGTAATTACTATTCTATATTATAAAACAATTAATACTCGAGAATAAGCTTAACTATATTTATAATATATCTATTAATATTATAATCTACTTATAATAATACTCTCTAATTATAGTTTACAATTTATTTCTACTTTCTAGAAAGAGTTTAATATAATATTAAGAATATAGATTAAACTCTTAATTACTAACTACTTATAAATAGATAGTTAGATTAAGATTTATAATTAGTATTTATAAAAAAGACTTTAACCTTATATTAACTATTATTAAAACAATTAGTCTAAGTTCTTACTAATAATAGACTATACTTAATTAATCTTACTTTATATATCTCTAGATAATATAAGTCTATTTGAAGTACTATATAGTTAAGAATTGTAATATATATAAACTTAGAAGAAAAACAACTTATTATAACTTGTAGATAACTTTAATATTACTAATATATATATATATACTTAAAGAAATCTAGAAGCTTTAGAATATACTTACTAAGTAATTAAGAAAACTTAAAAGTATATAATCTAAATAATTAATATATTATATTATCTAATCGACTTCAATATTAGTAACTATATTTAACTAGATATAAGATATTTATTTATTTAATAACCTTTTAAAAAGTTTGATTTTCTAATAAATAAATATTTTAAAATCTTTATAAAAGTCAATTACTTCTTTAAACTTAAACTTCTTAAAATAATAAAGATATACTTTATATTTCCTACTAATAAATTAAGAAAAGCTTTAAATAATCTACTTCTTAGTTAAATTAATAACCTTTTATTACTTATTAATATTACTAATAAGAAAGAATAGGAAATAGAGAAGATTTTTACTTATTATAAATAATACTAATCTCTAGAATACTATATATAATAGCTTAATTATAATATTAACTTAATATAGTATAAAGTATTTAACTTCAAGATAGTCCTATATTTATTTAATATATTCTACTTAGAAAACCTCTTTTTACTTAATCTTCTAATACTCCTTCTAAAGTAATTATAACTATACTAAGTAAAAGAGAATAACTATAAGTATTTTAAAAGTAATTATCCTATAACTTCGATATAAAGGCGATAGTTCTTTAAACAATTAGATATATAACTATAAGTAGATTTATAATAGTTTTAGTTTATTTACTATATTTATTTGAATTTTTATATATTAAACTAATCTTCTTATATTTATTAGCTATTCTTACTTAATATAATTAGTAGACTTAAAATACTCGAGAGTAAACTTTCTTAAAGGGGAGAATAATATAATAATCTAGATATATTAAGTTTATTATATAAATAATCCTTGTATATATTATACTAATTTTAGCTAATAGATTTATAAGATTACTTTAATAGTAAAATAGATTTATAAGTATATTTAGTATATATATACTTTAAGTATATAACTTATATAACTACTATATATATATAAGCCTTTAAAGCTTTTTAACTCTCTTAACTCTATAATTATTAATTCTAAGAATAGTATAATTTTATCCTTTATTAGATTCTTATAGTATATCGTTATATAAAAAGTAATAAACTAATTAGGAAAATAAATAAACTACTCTTTTATTATTTAAATAATTATATTTTATTCTCTAATTCTAACTAATTATTATAACCTTTCTATTTAAAATTAATATTAAGTTTTCGATCTCTAATAAATACTAAGAATTCTTAGTTATATTCTCTAAATCTAAGTTGAATATTCTACTACTTTACTATCTTTATAATTATAAAATCATTTTAAAAGAAAGTATAAAAAATAAACTTTATTATAGTTTATTATATAAGATATAAACTAAAGAATTAAAAACTATTAAGAAATACTTTATTAAGAATTTAGTGAAAGGATTTATTAAATTAAATTAAATTTTATTTATTATTTTAATCTTCTTTATTAAGAAGTTAAATAGATTATTATACTTTTATATTAATTTCTAGATATTTAATATATTTATTTACAAGGATTATTATTTACTATTACTTATTAATAAAACTTTTATTTATATCTTTTATATAAAAATCTTTACTAAGTTAGATATTAAATAAATATTCTATTATATTAGAATAGACTTAGTTTTAGAAAAGTATATTATATTCTATATATACTATAAAGCTTATAAGTATAAAGTTATATTATTCGAATTAACTAATGACTTTATAATATATTAATATTATATAAATAATATCCTCTTTGATTATTTAGATATTTTTTATATTATATATTTTAATAATATTTTAATTTACTTTAAAAATATACTTAAGTATAAAGTCTATATTAAGTTAATCTTATAATATCTTTAAGATACTAAATTATAAGCTAATCTTAAGAAATATAAATTTAATATTATTTATACTAAATATTTAAAATTTATTATCTCGATTAATAATATAAAAATAGATTTTAAGAAAGTTATTATAATATAATAATAAGTTTATTCTTTAATAATAAAAAGTATATAATTATTTCTTAGATTTTATAATTTTTATAAATATTTTATTTATAATTTTAATATTATAACTAAGCTATTTATTAATTTAACTAAAGTTAATACTCTATTTTACTTTAATAAAAGTTACTAACTAGTTTTCGATATACTTAAATATATATTAATAAGTATATTACTTCTTTAATATTATAACTACTTACTTCTTTATATACTAGAAATAAATATATTAAATAGTATTATAATAAATATACTTTTATAGAAATATAACAAAGACTAGTTCTTTATAATATTCTTTTTAAAGATAATATAATTAATTAAGCTAAACTATAAAATATATAATAAAGAAATACTTATAATTATTAAATTATTTAATAACTAGTAAATTAAGTTTATATTAACTTTATATTAGATCTATATTTATATAGATTATAAAGTATTAGAATATTTTATAATTACTAAATCTTTAAATATATAATAAACTTAATAAGTTAAACTTCTTATAAACTATAACTTCCTAATTATATATTAATTAGAAAAAGATAATCTTTTTATAAATATACTAATATATAGAGCTAACAAACTATTATTATAAAATAAGTAAAAGAAATAAAATAGATTATAATAACTTTTATATAATAGTTAGATTAATTTAAAGATCTTTAATAAACTATTAATTAATATTATTATATTTAATATCTTTAATTCCTTTTTATTCTTAACTCTTCTTATTAATTATCTTTTTAAAACTAATTATAATTTAAAAAGTTTATAAAGTTTAAAAGTCTAAATTACTTATAATAATCTTTATTTAACTTTTAAAAGTAATTTTCTTTTATATAATAATTATCTTATTATTCTTAATATTTAGAACTTTTATATATTATTTATTTATAAAGTATATAATTCTATATTAACTATATATTTTAATATTAAGAAGATTACTTTTTTACTTACTAAGTTATATTATTAATATAAACTAGTTACTTTGATATATATATATATTTATAATTATTATATTTATTATAAAAACTTAGTCTTTTATAATAAGATATTAAAGTTATTTCACTCTTTACTAATCTCTATATATATATAAGAATATATTATAATAGACTATTATAGTTTTAATAAAGATAAATATAGTTTCGATAATATCTTAGTTATTATTAATCGTTTTAGTAAGTAAGTAATTACTATTTTATATTATAAGATAATTAATATTTAAGAATAAACTTAGTTATATTTATAATATATTTATTAATATTATAATTTACTTATAATAATACTCTTTAATTATAATTTATAATTTATTTCTATTTTTTAAAAAGAGTTTAATATAATATTTAAAATTTAAATTAAACTTTTAATTACTAATTATTTATAAATAGATAATTAGATTAAAATTTATAATTAATATTTATAAAAAAGACTTTAACTCTTTATTAACTACTATTAAGATAATTAGTCTAAGTTTCTACTAATAATAAATTATACTTAGTTAATTTTACTTTATATATCTTTAAATAATATAAGTTTATTCGAAGTATTATATAATCGAGAATTATAATATATATAGACTTAGAAGGAAACTAACTTATTATAATTTATAGATAACTTTAATATTACTAATATATATATATATATTTAGAGAAATTTAGAAGTTTTAAAATATATTTATTAAATAATCGAGAAAGTTTAAAAGTATATAATTTAAGTAATTAATATATTATATCACTTTATTAACTTTGATATTAGTAATTATATCTAGTTAGATATAAAATATATATTTATTTAACAATCTTCTAAAAAGTTTAATTTTCCGATAAGTAGATATTTTAAGATTTTTACAAAGATCGATTATTTCTTTAAGTTTAAACTATTCGAGATAATAAAGATATACTTTATATTCCTTATTAATAAATTAAAGAAAACTTTAAATAATCTACTTTTTAAATAAATTAATAACTTTTTACTATTTATTAATATTATTAGTAAAAAGAAATAAGAAATAAAGAAGAATTTTATTTATTATAAAAGATATTAATCTTTAGAATATTATATATAATAGTTTAATTATAATATTAATTTAATATAATATAAAATATTTAACTTTAAGATAACTTTATATTTATTTAATATATTCTACTTAGAAAACCTTTTTTTATTTAATCTTTTAATACTCCTTTTAAAGTAGTTATAATTATATTAAGTTAAAGAGGATAATTATAAATATTTTAAAAGCGATTATCTTATAACTTTGATATAAAAGTAATAGTTCTTTAAACAATTAGATATATAACTATAAGTAGATTTATAATAGTTTCAACTTACTTATTATATTTATTTGAATTTTTATATTAATTAATCTTCTTATACTTATTAATTATTTTTACTAAATATAATTAGTAAATTTAAGATACTCGAGAGTAAACTTCTTTAAAGAAAGGAGTAATATAATAATCTAGATATATTAAAGATATATTAAACTTATTATATAAATAATCCTTATATATATTATATTAACTTTAATTAGTAGATTCCTAAAATCACTTTTAATAATAAAGTAAACTTATAAATATACTTAGTATATATATATTTTAAATATATAACTTATATAACTACTATATATATATAAGCTTTTAAAGTCTTTTAATCTTTTTAACTCTATAATTATTAATTTTAAAAATAATATAATCTTATTCTTTATCAGATTTTTATAGTATATCAATATACTAATCTTTAATAAATACTAGAAATTCTTAGTTATATTCTCTAAATTTAAATTAAATATTTTATTATTTTACTATTCTTATAACTATAAGATTATTTTAAAAGAAAATATAGAAAGTAAACTTTGTTATAATCTACTATATAAAATATTAATAAAAGAATTAAAGATTATTAAAAAATACTTTATTAAAAACTTAGTAAAAAGATTTATTAAATTAAATTAAACTTTATTTACTATTTTAATTCTCTTTATTAAAAAGTTAAATAGATTATTATATTTCTATATCGATTTCTAGATATTTAATATATTTACTTATAAAGATTATTACTTACTATTACTTATTAATAAGATTTTTACTTATATCTCTTATATAAAAATCTTTATTAAGTTAGATATTAGATAAATATTCTATTATATTAAAATAGACTTAGTTTTAGAAAAATATATTATATTTTATATATATTATAAAGTTTATAAATATAAAGTTATACTTTTTAAATTAATTAATAACTTTATAATATATTAATATTATATAAATAATATTCTCTTTAACTATTTAGATATTTTTTATATTATATATTTTAATAATATCTTAATCTACTTTGAAAATATATTTGAATATAAAGTTTATATTAAGTTAGTTTTATAGTATCTTTAAAATACTAGATTATAAATTAATTTTAAAAAATATAAATTTAATATTACTTATATTAAATATTTAGAATTTATTATCTCAACTAATAATATAAAAGTAGATTTCGAGAAAGTTACTATAATATAATAATAAGTTTATCTTTTAATAGTAAAAAGTATATAATTATTTCTTAGATTTTATAATTTTTATAAATATTTTATTTATAATTTTAATATTATAACTAAACTATTTATTAATTTAATTAAAGTTAATACTCTAATTTATTTTAATAAAGATTATTAACTAGCTTTCAATATATTTAAATATATATTAATAAATATATTACTCTTTTAATATTATAACTACTTACTCTTTTATATACTAGAAATAAATATATTAAACAATATTATAATAAATATACTTTTATAAAAATATAATAATAATTAACTTTTTATAATATTCTTTTTAAAGATAATATAGTTAACCGAGTTAAATTACAAAGTATATAATAAAGAAATATTTATAATTATTAAATTATTTAATAACTAATAAACTAAATCTATATTAACTTTATATTAGATTTATATTTATATAGATTATAAGATATTAGAATATTTTATAACTACTAAGTCTTTGAATATATAATAAGTTTAATAAACTAAACTTCTTATAAATTATAACTTCTTAATTATATATTATTTAAGAAAGAATAATCTTCTTATAAATATATTAACTTATAAAGTTAATAAACTATTATTATAAAATAAGTAGAAAAAGTAAAATAAACTATAGTAACTTCTATATAATAATTAGATTAATCTAAAAATCTTTAATAAACTATTAATTAATATTACTATATTTAAGACTTCTAATTTCTTTTTATCTCTAACTTTCTTTATTAATTATCTTCTTAAAGCTAATTATAATTTAAAGAGTTTATAAAACTTAAAAGTCTAAACTATTTATAATAATCTTTATTTAACTTTTAAAAATAATCTTCTTTTATATAATAATCGTTTTATTATTCTTAATATTTAAACTCTTTATATACTATTTATTTATAAAGTATATAATTTTATATTAATTATATACTTTAGTATTAAGAAGATTACTCTTTTATTTATTAAACTATATTATTAATATAGATTAATCGCTTTAATATATATATATATCTATAATTACTATATTTATTATAAAAGCTTAATCTTTTATAATAAGATATTAAAATAACTTTACTTTTTACTAATCTTTATATATATATAAGAATATATTATAATAAACTATTATAACTTTAATAAAGATAAATATAATTTCGATAATATTCTAATTATTATTAATTATCTTAATAAATAAATAATTACTATTTTATATTATAAGATAATTAATATTTGAAAATAAGTTTAATTATATTTATAATATATCTATTAATATTATAGTTTATTTATAATAATACTTTTTAATTATAATTTATAGTTTATTTCTACTTTCTAAAAAAAATTTAATATTATATTAGGAATTTAGATTAAACTTTTAATTACTAACTATTTATAAATAAATAGTTAAACTAAAATTTATAATTAATATAATAACTATATATAAGTTGTATATATATAGTATATATTTAAACTTACTAAGCAAGGTTAAATAACTAACTAAGATATTATATTAAAAGTATTATTAATTACTAGCTCTAAGTTAAATAGACTATTTAAAACTTTATACTCTCCTTTATATATAACTCTTCTTTTAATAGTTTAATATTTTAAAGTCGATATAAATCTTTTTACAATATATTTATTATATTATATTAAACTCCCTTTACTTTAGTATATAATATTATTTTCTTATTAAAAGTAGTATTATTAATACTTAACTAAAAGGTAATCTATATATAAGTATTTTACTAAAAGGTAATTAACTTTTTTAATCTTTTTAAATTCCTTATAAACAATAAAAGTTACTAAATACTTAGTAAAAGCTATAAGTTTAAAGTTTAAATTTATATATTACTACTAAAAAGATAATTATAGAAAGATTTAGTTAAAGGTTTTTTTATATAATCTCTTTAAGCTTTATAAGAATCTTATAAATAATTATACTAAAGTTAATTAGTAGATTAGAATATAATAAAGGTTAGATTATAACTTTGAAACTTTACTTAAAGCAAGTTAGTATCTAAGTATTAATATTCAAAACTTATTAAAGTTACTTTATATATTAATACTTCGCGATTAATTATAACTACTTTACTTCTCGATTCGAATAATATTTCTAAATTAAAATAAATAAAATACTTTTCTTCTTCTTTTTGATTTAATAAACTTTAGTTAGTTATTTAAGATTTTTCTATTAATCTTTATACTAATTACTATTTATTAAACTATCTTTTACTTCTATATTTAAATATTCTACTTAAACCTACTTCCTTATATATAATGAAAATTCTTACTTCCAAGTAACTTATATTTTATTTATCTAAAGTAACTATATTTATAATTACTTTATTTATTTATTATTTCTTTCTTTACTTCTTTAAAGATAATAGAATAGTTAATTACTAATAAAATAGTAACTAAGTTTATAATACTATATTAACAACTTAATATTTAAACTAAAGACTTTATAAATTAACTTGAAACTATTTATATTAAAAATATTTTCCTCTATTCTCTTTACTTTTATCTAAATATATAATTTAAACTATAAGATCTAAACAAATTCAATAGTTCTTACTTTGATATATAGTTACTAGTTATTAAAGCTAAGCTATAAATTAATAATAATATTATAAAAGATGAAATTATTAAATTCTACTATATCTTCCTAAACCTTAAATCGAATATCTAAGTATAAATTCTTCTTTTTATTAATAAATCCCTTTTTAATTATAAAGATATCTTTAATACTTTGTCTCTAATATATAAGAATTTATATTATACTAAGAAAATACTTACTTATCTATATATAATTTATCAAAGTATTAATTCCTTAAATAGTTATATTACTAAATTTCAATATACTTTATATAAAGTAAGTAGAAAGAGTTAAAATAATAATAAGAAGATTAATACTTTCTAATCTAGTTTAAACTCGATAATTATATAGTAGCTTGATAATCAATTATATAAATCTAATAACTTTAAAGAGTTTATATACTTTATATAATATTTTATAAGTTTATATCTATTTATATCTATATCTATACTCACACTCTTAGTTTAGTCTTAATAGTAATAACTACTTTATTTTACTTATAATTAACTTTATTACTTATAAATATTATTATCTAAGTCTATAGATATAAGTATAATTAAAACTAAAGAATAGATTAAAGATAAATTAAATTAAAGGATCTTCTTTACTTTACTTTCTTTCTTTCTTTTAATTTATTATTATTTAAAACTTTAAATTATTCTTTTAAAGATATTTAAAAGCAAGCTTTTTCAAAGAGGGAGGTAATATAATAACTATATATAAGTTGTATATATATAGTATATATTTAAATCTATTAGGCGAGGTTAAATAACTAGCTAGAATATTATATTAAGAGTATTACTAATTACTAGCTCTAAGTTAAATAAACTATTTAAAGCTTTATACTCTCCTTTATATATAACTCTTCTTTCAATAGTTTAATATTCTAAAGTCGATATAAATCCTTTTATAATATATCTATTATAATTAATATTTATAAAAGAGACTTTAACTTTTTATTAATTATTATTAAAATAATTAATCTAAGTTTTTACTAATAATAGATTATATTTAATTAATTTTACTTTATATATCTTTAAATAATATAAG
>JANHAA010000268.1:0-36508 GCA_026225975.1 Clarireedia hainanense | reverse complement strand
TTAGAAACTATAATATTAATATATAATAATATAAACTAGAAAGAATAAATAATATCTATTAAATAGATATATTCTATTACAATTTAAAGTTTAAATTAAAAAACTATAGAATAAGAATATATAAAGAAAAATTATATTTTATTAATAAAGTTATTATTATAATAAAGTATATAAACTTCTTTTTTAAATATCTATTTATTATATAAAATATACTTTCCGAATTATATATAATATTAAAATTACTATAATATTTATATAAAAGTTTAACTTAAAAAGCGATTAACTATATAAAAAAGAAGTTAAAGTTAATTAAATTACTAACTTTTATATTTAATACTATATTATTTAAATATCTTCTAAAGCTTTAATAAGTCTTACTATTATAAAGAAAGCTAAGTATTATTAAGATATATACAATATTAGTTATTATTATAATATATATTTATAAGAATAATAATAATAATAAATTATTTATAATTACTTTATATAAAGTAGATTATCTTATTAATTAATATAAAGAATAGTAAACTTTTAAATAAAACTTTATTATCTTAGTTATATAGTTACTAATCTTAATAGACTGAAGTATAATTTTATATTCTTTTATAAATATTAAACTTAATAAGCTATTTATTCTAATTAAATATATTATCTATATTTATATATTCTCTAAAACTAAATCGAATATCCTTCTACTTTACTATCTATATAACTATAAGATCTAATTAGAAGATAATAATAAGAAAGCTTTTAAGTATAACTCTCTTTATAAAATATTATTAGAAAAACTAGAAATAGTTAAAGAATATATTATAGATAATTTAATAAAAAGCTTTATTAAACTTAGCTAAGTACTTTTTATTATCTTTATTTTATTTATAAAAAAGTCTAATAATTCTTTATATTTATATATTAACTTTAAAGTTTTTAACACTTTTACTTATAAAGACTAATATTTACTTCTATTAATTAATAAAACTTTAACTTAACTTTCTAAAATGAAAGTATTTACAAAGTTAAATATCTACTAAATATTCTATTATATTTATATAAATCTAACTTTTAAGGAATATATAATATTCTGAACTTAATATAGTATTTATAAATATAAGATTATACTTTTTGAACTAATTAATAACCTAACTATTTATTAATATTATATAAACAATATTTTATTTAATTATCTTAATATTTTTTATATAGTATATTTAGATAATATTTTAATTTATTTTAAAGATAAGTTTAAATATATTACTTATATTATTATAGTACTTTAAAAGCTTGAGGATACTAGTTTATAAACTAACTTAAAAAAGTATAAATTCGATATTAAATATACTAAGTATCTTAGATTTATTATCTCGATTAATAATATCGAAGTTGATTTTAAGAAAGTTACTATAATCTAAAAATAAAGATATCTAATTACTATTAAAAATATTTAGTTTTTTTTAAGTTTCTATAACTTTTATCAATAATTTATTTATAATTTTAGTATTATTATAAAACCTTTAATTAATTTAATAAAAGTAGTTTCTTTTTTTAACTTCGATATAAACTATTAATAAGTATTTAATACTTTGAAGAAAATACTAACTTCTACTTCACTTTTATAATATTATAATTATAACTTTCTATATATACTAGAAACTAATATATTTAATAATATTATTGTAAATATATTATTATAAAAGTATAAAGATAACTAGCTTTTAATAGCCTATTTCTTAAAGATAATATAACTTACTAAGCTTAATTATAAAGTTTATAATAAAGAAATACTTATAATTATAAAGTTATTTACTAATTAGTATACTAAGTTTATTAATATATTATATTAGATATAAGTTTATATTGATTATAAAGTTTTAAAATACTTTATAATTACTAAAACCTTTAATACTTATTAAACTTACTAAATTAAACTTTTAACTGATTATTATTTCTTTATTATATATTATCTAAATAAAGAGAATATTACTATTAATACTTTAATTTGTAGAACTAATAAATTGGATTTATAAAATAAATTTAAGAAGTAATAGTATATATAATAACTACTTAAGAATATATAACTAGACTTATAGATTTTAGTTTTCTAATTAAGTTCTAACTTTAAAGAAATACTATTTAAAGTAAATAAGATATTAGTATTAATAAGCTTAATTAATTTAATTTTATATATATTATAGACTAACTAAGAATACTATTCTTTTTAAACTTTGAGAATTAGTAAAAAGAAGAGTATTTTATATTCTAAGTTAGAATTTAAAGATAGTTTATTATTATATAATAATTACTTTATTATCTTAGATACTAAGAACTTAAAAATATTACTAATCTATAAGATATATAACTCTATAATCACTATTTACTTAAATATTAAGAAGATTTAATTACTTTTTATAGACTATTACTAATATATAATATAAATCAATATTATAATATATATTTATAACTATTATATATATTACTATAACTTAGTTTCTAAAAATAAAATACTTAGTTTACTCTACTTATTACTAATTCCGATATATATATAAGAATATATTATTATAGATTATTATAACTTTAATAAAGATAAGTATAAATATAATAATATATTAATTATTATCAATTATTTAAATAAGTAGATAATTATAATCTTATATTATAAAACTATTATTTCTTAGAAATAGGCTAAACTATATATTATATATATTTACTATTATTATAACTTGCTTATAACTATATTATTAAACTAAGAACTATAATTTATTTCTTCTTTCTAAATTAAATTTAATAATATTTTTAGAACTAAAGTAAAATTATTTATTATAAATTATCTCTAGATTAATAAATAAATAGAAATATATAATTAATATTTATAGAAATAGTTAAAACCTTTTATTAATTATTATCAAGATAATTAGTTTAAATACTTATTAATAATAGATTATATTTAGTTAATATTATTATATTCTTCTTTTAACAACTTACTTTCTTTCGAAGTACTATATAATTATACTTCTAAAACTTTTTAAGATTAGAAATAGACTAAGTAACTACTAGTTAATAATATTAATATTTAAGATATATATATATATATTTATTATAACTAAGAGATACTTAAATATACTTAGTCTATACTTTAAACTACTTAGAAATATATAGAAAAAAAAAATAAAAAGTAGAAATTAATTAACTTTAATATTAGTAACTATATTTAGTTAGATATAAAATATTTACTAATCTAGTAGTTATTAAAGAAGCTAAATTACTTTATTAATAAATAATTTAAAGTTCTAGAAAAAGTTAATTATTTATATTATCTAGAGTTACTTAATATTATATATATTTATAATATCTTCCTAGTAGATAAGTTAAAGAAAGTAATTAATAACTTATTACTTAGTTAATATAATAAACTTTTATTATTTATTAATATTACTAGAACTAATAAATATAAAATAGAAAAAGTATTAACTTATTAACTATATAAGAAAATACTAGAATATTAAATATAATAGAAAAGTTATAATATAGATTTGATATAATATAAAGTATTAGATTTAAAGACTTTCTTAATACTTCTTTATAACTTCTATTATACTAATCTAAAAGTACTAAGTTTCTCGATATTACTTTTAGAATAATTATAATTATAAAAGATTAAAAAAGATAATTATAATTATACTAATAGTAATTATCTAATAATAGTAGTTAGTAAGAAGAAATTTATAAACTTTATAATAATATAAATTTAAAATAAAATACTCTTTTCACTTTTTCTTTATATATTTGTTTTTTAACTATTTAGCTACTTATACTTATTATTTAACTTTATAGAATATAACTTAATTACTAATTAGAATACTCGAGAATAAGCTTTTTTAGAAGAAAGAGATAATATTATATTTCGAATAATTAGTATCGACTACCTTCGACTAATATTAATTATTATTAACTAGTATCAACTACTTATATATATTTTAAGTATATACAGTTTAAGTAGTATATATAACTCTTTATTATATATAAGTTCTTTTGATTTTAAACTCTTTTTAACTCTTTAATTATAAATTCTAAAGTTATTTAATACTTTTACTAATAGTCTTGTTATAATTATATAGTTTATTAAGTATAGAATAGATAAACTAGAATTACTAATTTATAAGTATAATTATAATAAAGATTATAATTAATTTAATAGAAATTACTATATTTATCTCTATTATTACTTTATTTACTTAAGAGTATATAATTGTATTTAAATATAATAAAAGTTTTTTCGAAACTTTTTAAAGAGAATTAAAGAGTATTAATATAAATTTACTAAGAGAATAAATAGAAAGTAATAATATTAATATTACTAGTATATAATATAAATAGAAAAAAATAATTTAAATATATATATTACGAAATTATTACTTTAAACTTTATTATTATGAAAATTCACTTATAATTATATCTAATTCAAATAATAATAATAATAATAATTATTTAAAGTAATTTAATTTAATTAAAATAAATATTTATTAAATCAATTAAATATTAGCTAAATAATACTAATTATAATTTTTAAATAATTTATTTTAAAAGTAATTACTTAATTATTAATCTTAAGTAAAATATATTAAAGAGATTAATTATAATTATATCTAATATTTTATTTATTCGAAACTTTCTTTAAAGTTTACTATAGTTTAATACTTAAACTAAGAAGTATATTATAAAAAAAGTTATATAGTATTTAGATTATATAATATCTAAAATTATAAAGTAGAATTAATTACTTGATTATATAAATATATAGTTAGTTTATTTAAAATTGATTTATATCTATATAAATACTAAAGTTTATAATACTTATTATAATATTACTAAAGATTAATAATCTTTATATATAGTAGAAAGCTTTTACTAATATATTATAATCTTTATTTATATTTCCTTTATAAATTATAGAATCAAATAAAACTACTTTCTAAATAAGAGAATTTTATTAATTCTTATAAATAAAATAATAAATCTTAAGAAAAGAGGAATTAATAAATTATATCTTTATTACTTATATATACTTAGTTATTATCTAACTGTAATATTAAATAAATTAAATAAATATAAAGAAAAGAATTAATTAGAAAAGAAATAAATTAAATAAACTAAATAATCTTTTTAAACTACTAATTCCTTTAAAATCGATTTTTCGATTTTCAAGCTTCTATTAATAAATAATTCTAAATTAACTATTTAGTTAAAAAGTGAAAATACTTTTAATAGAATTTCTCTAAATATTATAAATAGTTTAGATTCTTAATTAGTTTCTATATATTTTCTAAATATAAATAATCTTTCTATTTAATAAAGTAGTAAAATTATCTTTTAATATACTTTTAGTTTAATATTTCTTTAATTCTATCCTTAGTATTTAAATTAATTAATTTAATTTCAATATAAAATATATTTAATATTCTTAGTAATATTAATTCGAGAAGTGAAATATAGAATATAAAATATATATTTATTATTCTTAATAATTCTAGATAATAATTAATTAATCTAATTACTTTCTTAATCTTAAAGAGTTTTAATTTCTTATAATCTAATTTATTACTTAGTCTTTTTATATTAATATTTTATTTAAAAAAGTAAACTTTATTTTTTTTTTAAATATTAGTTTTATATTATACTTCGAATTATAGTAATTCGTAGTTCGTTATAATATAAACTTAATATTAAATAATAATTATTTATATAATTTCTTCAATTTATTTACTTTTATAATATTTATATTTAATTTTATTTTATTTATTAATTATATATTATATACTTTTAGTTTAAACTTAAAGTTAATATAAATTAATATTATATTTATAGTTATTACTTTCAAAGTATTATATATAAATTATATAAATAGTAATAGTTTTACCTAATTATCTTATTTGTAATTAATATAATATTATAGATATTATTCTAAAGTTTAATTTAATTATTTTATTTAATTATCTATTTATAAGTAGAATATTATAAATAATTTCCTTTTGATTTCTAATAATACTATAAATATTTATTAGAATTTTAATATAAAAAGTTTATTATAATTCGAAATTATCTTTAATAATATTTTATATATACTAACTATTATCTTTAAGAAAATATATATTAAGTTTTCTATTATATTATTTTCTTTATATAGAATTATATATCTAAACTTAGTTAATTAATTTATAATTACTAGAATAAAATTATATATTACTTTTATAATTAAGTTTTTTAAAAATAGTAATTTAATTATAAAGTTCTATATAATAAACTTTTATAACTAAATAAGTATATCTAGATTTTTAAAGTAGTTATATAAAATATATTATAAAGTTTTATTCTATATATAAATATTATAATTTTTAATAACTTCTTTAATTATATTCTTTATTTATAGAAAAGAATAATTCGCTTTAATCTTTATAAATATTTTTATAATTCTTTAATATTTATAAGTTAGTAGTTTATATTATTCTTAAATATATTATCTAACTAATATCGAAAAGATATATATCTTTTTATAAAAGTATATTATTTTATTAATAACTATAAATTCTTTATTTAGTTATTTTAATATTTATTTTATAGTAGAATTATTTTTATAATATTCTTATATTTATTTTTCTAAATAGTTATTATAAAGTAATATTATTATAATTAGTTAAACTATATTAAATATTAATAAATCTTCTTCTTATCAAAATATAATATATAATTTATATATTTTATTCTCAAAGTATTTCGATTTCTTACTAAATATATTAGTTTTAATATTTTTATTTTCTTTAATATATAATATTTTAAAATTATATATAACTAATATTTTTATTTATTATATTTATTATCTATTTAGAATTTTAGTTATTATAAAATATATTAAATTCTTATAATCTAAATAAACTTAGATTATATATTTAGATTTTTTAAAATAAACTCTTTATTTTTTAAAAGTATTAATAATAGTTAATAATCTTTTATTATATATTTTATAATTTAGCTTTATTAGCTATAACTTTCTAGAATAATATACTATTAATTATAGTTTTTTATCTTTATTTAATTAACTAAGAATTATATTTAATATATAATCTAATATATTTATCTTGATAATAATTAGTTATTTAAAATTAAAAGTAATTAAAACTAATATATATATAAAAGTTTATTTAAAGATATTAAATATTTATTATATTATATTATTTTATTTATACTTTATATTTTTCTTAATTAACTTTATAAATAGTATTATAATTTTTAAATAATCTTTAATAAATTATTTATAAAAGTTTATAAATCTTAAAAAAGATTATATTTTTTTAATTTTAGTAAGTTATATTTACTTTAAAACTTTTTTAACTTTTCTTAAACTTATTTTAAGTTTAGTAATATTAATAATATATTTTAAAAATTCGGTTTTAGTAATATAGAATTTATATTTAGATAGTTTTAATAAAATATCTATATTCTAAAGAATTTCTAAGATTTTTTATATAATTTTAATATATTCTTCGAAAGTTTTAATAAAGATTAAAATATTATTAAAATAAACTATATAATAATTATTAAGATATTTTTTTAATAAATTATTAATTAATCTTATATATATAATTAATATATTTCTAAGTTTGAAAGATATTATTTAGTATTTATAATATCTATATTGAATATAAAATATAATCTTCTATTTATTATCTTCTTTAATTTAAATTAAATTAAATCTTATATATTAATCTAACTTTATAAAATATTTAACTTTCTCGATTCGATCTTATAGTTTATTAATTAATAATAATAAGTATTAATTTTTAATAATAATAATATTAAGTTTTTAATAGTTAATAATAAGTTTATTTTTCTTATTTCTCTTTTTTAATATAAAGAAGATTAATACTTTTATAAATAAAGAAGATTTTTTAATAAATCTTTTAATTATATTTTTATTAAAATATTTATAAAGTAACTTAAATTTCTCTTCTAATAATAATATAATTAATAAGAATAATAATTTTTTTCTTTCTTCTAATTTTATCTTATAATCTTAAAACTAATATTTTAGTAAAATATTTTTTTAAAATCTTTTTTTAAAGATTTCTATATATTTCTAATACTTTATTAGTATATTTTTTAATAAGAGATTCTAAACTAAATATTTAATCTTTAAAATATTATTTACTTTTAATATAAATAGCTTTTTCTACTACTTTTTAAACTAGAATATTAATTTTATAAAACTTTATATAAACTTTATTTTATATTTATATTTATTTAATTTTAAAGTTCTTTTAATCTAGTTAATATATAAATTATAATATATTAATTATAGTATTCTTAAAGTTATTTAATATTCTTTTTATAAAACTAAATTTATTTATATCTATTTAGAATACTATTTTATTTATATTTTAAATTTTTATATTTTATACTAAACTAATTTATTTTCTATAACTAATTACTTATTAACTAAATATAATATATATAAAATTAGTTTTTTAAAAGTTTATAATTTTATCGAAGTAGTAACTTTTAATATTATAAAATTTTCTATTACTTTTAAATTTATTATTATTTAAAGTAATTATCTATTTATATATATTATATAAAAAAACTATTATATTCTTTAAAAATCTTTTAACTTTCTAACTAGCTTTTTAAATAACTTTATAAATTATTTTTAATTAATATAGAATATTTTATAATAAAGTTTTATAATTAATATATTCTATTATATTCTAATTTTATTATTTATTAATTTTATATAATATATTTAGCTTTTTACTAGAAATTATATTACTAGTTATTTAATATAAATACTCTTTTTATTTTTAATTTAATATTAAAGTTATATCTCTTTTAAATATTAAAATATAATTTAATATTACTTAACTTAGAATTTTATATCTTTGAAATTTTTTCTAGAAAACTTCTAATAAGGTTTTCTTATTTTAAATTATTTTTATTCGAAATACTTACTATTTATATATTTTAATATATAAACTTTACTTATTTTGAATTCTAAGTTTTTAATATAATTATAATATTTAACTATTTAATTTAAGTAAATTTAAATTCTAACTTTTTATATATTATTTCTTTCTTTAATAATTTATTCTTTATTTATTTATAATAAAGTATATATTATATTCTTTAACTATTATCTAAATATATCTATTGTTATATATAGAATTAGAGTTTATATAACTACTTAAATACTTATTAGTAAGTAGTATTACTTTTATATATAATAGTTATAAGTCTAGTAATACTAACTTAATTTATTAGCTTAGTAGTTTAATTATTTATTTTAATTTATATAGTAAATCGGCTTTTAACTAGTTTTATTTCTTATTTATATATTGTTTCTTAAAGTAGTTAAAAATAATCGAAATACTTATTAATACTAGTATATAAAACTTTATATTAAAAGAATAATTTAACTTTAAACTATATTTATTATAATAGTAAGTAAGTAATTAACTAATCAAATAGTTTATTATAAAGTATAAATTGTAATAATATATATTATATATTATATATCGTATTATACAATTTACTATTTTAATAATAACTTAAGCTAATTGAAGTTAATATTACTATTAAAGAGTATATTATATATAGAATTAAAGTTTATATAGTTACTTAAATACTTACTAGTAAGTAGTATTACTTTTATATATAATATCTATTTAATTCCTTTTCTTTTATAACTTTTTAAAATACTAATTTATATTATCTTTATTTAACTAATATACTAAGTAGTAATTATTATAATATATTATTTATAATAATAATATATAATTATTATTTTAATCTTTCAATTATCTATTTATTATACTAATTTAATATTTAAATATATTTTAAATATCTTTTCTTACTAATATATTAAATTATCTTTTTCTTTTCTTAATATTTTTTAATTTTAATTTTTAAAACTTCTTTTAATAATCTTTTACTAAATAACTTTAGAATCTATATTTAAAGTAAAGTTTTTTTTTATTTATAATTTCTTTCTTTCTAGAAAAAATTATTATAAAATATAATAATATTTATTTATATTAAATTACTCTTTAAATTAAATCTTTATTTTCTTTTATTTTTATAATAGTAGTTTTTATTATATTTCTAGTTATATTTTTTATTTATTTATTATCTTTATTTAAATTTATAAAAACGATTATTATAATTAATTAAATCTTTAATAAGTTTATTAAAGTTTAAGTTTTTTTCTTCTCTTTTAAATTCTAAATAGACTTTTAATTTAAACTTTTTTTAATAATAATTTATAATAGTAGTTTAATTTTATTTAGTAATTTTAGTATATTATTTAAATTTAATAATATATTTAATAACTAATTCTATTTATTTAATTCTAAATAACTTTTCTTCTATTTAATTTACTTTATAGAAATTCTTAAAGATTTTATAGATTTTAATCTTAAATCTTTAAAAAGTATTAAAGATTATTATAACGAAAGTGATATTTTATTCTTAAGATACTAAAGTATTAAGTTTAAAATAAGTTTAACTAGATTAATATAAGATATTTCTATTAAGTAGTAAAGTTATATTAAATTAGTATAATTAAATTATTATATTACTCTCTTCTTTAATAAAGTTTATCTTTGAATATCTAAATAGTTATAATAAAAGTAATATTTTATTTTTAAAATACTAAAGTACTAAGTTTAAAATAAGTTTAACTAGATTAATATAAGAGATTTCTACTAAGTAGTAAAACTATATTAAGTTAGTATAACTAAATTATTATATTACTCTCTTCTTTAATAAAATTTATTTTCGAATATCTAAATAATAGTATTTAAATCTATATATATTTTCTAATATAATCTTTAATATCTTTATTCTTTTATTAAAGTAGAAGTAAGATACTAATTAATTAATAAGCTTAATTAAAAAGTTAATAATTAAAAGTTTTAGTTATAAAGATTAATTACTATATTTTTAATATTCTTAACTATTTAAAAAGTATATTAAATTAGATTATTCTATAATTCTAATATTCAATTATTAAAAATTTAAGTTTAAACTAAAAGTAAAACTTTAAAAGTTTTAGTTTAAATATTAAAAAGTACTTTAATTAATATTAAAAAAAAGGTTTTAAAAATAGATAACTTTAAAAGTTATATAAAAATTTATTATACAAAGTAATATAGATTAGTTTGAAAAACTTCTTTTATTAGATTATAAAACTTCTTTATAAAAATAAAAGTAGAAGTAGAAATAAAAATAATAATTAGTTAAATAAGTTAGTAGATTAAAATATCGATTATTTAATTAAAAGAGTATTTAGAATTAAATAAAGATTAAAACTAATAGACTTATTATATAAACTTTAAATCTATATTATTAGTTTATAAATAAAATATAAGTTTAGGATAATAATAAAATATAAGTTAAAAGTAAAAAGGTTTTAAAAAACTATAGTTACTAATAAGTTAAAAGCTTATAAATCTATTAAAGACTTTAAAAATAGAATATTTAAAAGTGATTAAAAAGGTTAAAAAGAGAGTTATTAAATAAATTATATAATAAGTTGAAAGGTTAAAAGAGTAAATACTAGTTAATTAAATAACTTTAATATAATATTATCTTAGTATACTAGTCTGCCTCCCCGAGTTTAACAGCTACTATATCAAGCAAAGTATATATATAAACTGCTTACTACTTTCTATATCTATAAAAATTATATACTTCCCTCTTCTTTACTAATATTCTTTTTAATACTCTTTCTAATACTCTTTCTAATACTCTTTTACTTAGTTATTCGATTACTTTATTATATATTATCGATCTCTTCTATATAGACTTACTTCGAATACTCTTTATATTAACCTTACTATAGTATTTTATAAGTTCAGCTTTCTACTCTCGATATCACTCTATTATAACCTTTATAATACTACTCTTCAGTAACTTTATTTATAAATATTTTCATCTCGTTTTTATATTTATAGTATTAAGATCTACCTAATTGAAAAAATACTTTATAATAATATAACTAGTTATTACCAAACTATACTGCGAATAAATAATATATCAAGAAGTAGATCTTTAATAATATTACTTTTTAGTAACTCTGTTTATAAATATTTTCACTTTATCTTTGTATTTATATATTAGAATCTACCTAATCGAAAAAATATTTTATAATAATATAGTTAACTACTACTAAACTATATTATAAATAAATAATATATTGAGAAGTAGATTTAAAATCTACTTAATCGAAAAAATACTTTATAATAATATAGCTAACTACTACTAAACTATACTACTAATAAATAATATATCGAGAGGTAGATCCTTTATAATACTACTCTTTAGTAACTCTATTTATAAACGTTTTTACTTTATTTTTATATTTATATATTAGAATCTACTTAATCGAAAAAATACTTTATAATAATATAGCTAGCTATTACTAAGTTATACTACGAATAAATAATATACTAAAAAGTAGATTTAAAATCTACTTAATTGAAAAAATACTTTATAATAATATAGCTAACTACTACTTAGTTATATTGCGAATAAATAATATACTAAAGGATAGATTCTAGTAAGTTTCCTATATTATAAGATAGTATATCGAACTAAACTGATTTATAATAAGATAAACTAATTCTTACTAAGTATTTTTAAAATAAAATATAAAATACTAGTAGTCTAAATATTAAGCTATAAGCGGATACAAAGATATAAGTTTTTACTAAAGAATAAATTCTAAAGTTATATAATTCTATTTTTACAAAGAGAAAGTTCTATTAGTATACTAGAGAAATAAAAAAAGACTATTAAGAATATATACACTTTATTATTAATAATCGAGAAATAATATTAAGGATATATCTTATATAAAATAGACTATATCAAAAGTAAAAGACTATATTATAAAAATATATAAAAGCTTATAAAGAATAGCCTTTTAAGTAATCTAAATTAAACTACTATTATAAATTCGGCAATTTTGATTATACAAGCTAAAGTATAAGCTAAAGTCTATATTAAAATCTAATCTACCTCTATTCTCTTTACTATTATATATCTCTAACTCCTCGATTATATTCTCGATAACACTTATAATAAAGAGCTTGTTTTAGTTTTTCCTAACTCCTCGCTAAGTATTACTTAATCGTAAAAATACTTTATAATAGTAATATACTTATTTAGTTACTTAGTTATATTATAAATCCTTTTATTATAAAGTAGAATAAATCGAATAAACTTTCTATATTTCAAAACAAGTAATAAACGATATATACTTTAACTTAAAATAATTTATAATAAAACAAGTCGATCTTTATTAAAGATATTCTATTCTTCTATATACTTTATATAATAAAGAGTTAAGAAGAGGTATAAGATTAAAATAAGCAAAAGTATAATAAAAGTATATAAAAAGTTATAAAGAGAATACTTTAGTAAATAGTTTAAAAAATATATTTAAACTTTCGTTTTTTCTATTTCTATTTTTTCTTTTTATATTCTTTATTTAAGTTATTCGACTTTATACTAGTAACTTAAAAGAGTAGTTTCTTGAATATTATTAATTACTTTTATATTTATCAAAATAACTTTTAAACCTATTTATTATATCTATATACTAACAACTCTATATTCCAAGATTACAATACCTTAATATTCTTTTATTTAAAAGTAATCTTATATCCTTAACAAGATTTAATATATTAAACTAAAATATATAATAGCTATACTAGCAGTTGATAATTATAGAGATTATCAATTAGAAACTCGAAGTATATTCTAATATTCAACTTTCAATAACTATAATTAATTTATAAAATTTAAGTAGAGACTAATATTATTAGTAATAATAATAGCGAAAAAAATAAAGACTATAATAATAATAATAATAATCTTAACCTTCTTATAATCGAAATATTATAGTATATAAGCTTATCAAAGTACTTAATCTAAAGTAATATAATTCAAGGAGATAAAGAAGTAAGTTTAAATAAATTAGATAAACTTTCTTTAATAAAGAAGATCTTAGATTTACTTTTGTATAAGGAGATTTCGACAAATAAATATTAGACTAACTAGAACTTTTAAAATATATATTTCAACTTCTTATTATTATAAAAAATAGTCTACTAACTATATATAGAAAGACTATTAGTTCTTAATAATAATAATAAGTAGTAGAATATCGAAGAAGACTATATTATAATTGAGAATATATCTTTATTACTTTTACTTAAACTATATACTTTACTCGATATATTTACTTAAGAATAATACTATTTTAAAATATCACGAAATTAAATTCTTTTATCTTATAATTATAAAGAAGAGGAAAATATATATAAGGAATTAATATTATATTCTCTATTTATAGAATTAGATAAAGATATTATAAGTAAAAAGAATAAAGATATTTTTAAATATAAAATAGATATACTCTTAGATTTTAAAAAATAAATTTTAGCTTCTATCTTTAAATCTTTATATTTTCATTCTTAATCTCTTAGACTATTATAATATTATAGTAATTCAGGATATAATTAAAATGAAATTAGTTAGGATAAATCTAAAGAGCTTAAATATAGCTCTCCGTTTAAATATTAATATTATAATAAAGATTAATTAGAGAAGCGATAATATAAAAAGATAGTAATAGAGATAATATATAACTATAACAAGGATAGTTATATACAAAGTAAGTAGAAATATATATAAAGAGATAAAGAGAAGATTAATAAAATCTATTATTCTAAGTATAGTATCTCTATAAATAATAAGAATAATAAAGACTTATAATTTATAAAATAATAAAAATTTCCTTTATTATATACTAATAATATATTAAACTTACTTTATAAATATAATTTAAAATATTACCTTAGACTTTATTACAATATTCAAAATAACTATAAATATTAACTAATATTTATTAGTAATAATTATTATTATTCTTTATTAATCTTATAAACTTCTTATATAGAAGAACTAGTATTATTTAGAGAATATTAAAAATAGCCTTTCTAAAAGTTTCTAAAATATACTATAATCGAGAATAATATAATATATAATCTCGAATTTTAAATATAATATATTCTAGAATATTTTTATCTTCCTATTTTTTCTAAAGTATTAATTAATAATACTAAGAAAATAATATTTATAAAAACTTCAATTCTATTTAAAACTATTATACCTTCTATATTAAATACTAGGACTTCAAATACTTATAGTATTATTATACTTTCTATATTGAAAACAATAACTTTTAGTAATTATAATATTATTATACAACTTGAAGTACTATAGTTAGTAATATTATAAACTAAAAGAAGTTGTATTAGATAAATATTAAAGGAGAATAAGATTATACTTAAGATGAAAAAATATAGTTATTTTTAAAAGAAGATTTACTATACTCTTTTATATTAGACTTTGAGGATAATCTAAATATAATATTTAATAAAGCTTAAAAAGTAATTATACTTTAAATTTTTATTATAACTGATATATTAGATCTAGTACTTTCTATCTACTTATATCTCTTATAAGTTTATAAGAAGTATAAATAGATAAGATATCTTATAAATCTATACTATTCTTTAATTATAATAAAGTAGTGTTAGTATATTTTAAATCGGAATATAACTCTTAAACCTTTCTATAAAGTTATTATAAAAATAAAATTTAATACCTCTTCTAGATACTTATATACTCTCTTATATATATATATAGCTTTTATATACTTATAGAAGATATAAATAAATAGAAAATACTAGATTTACTAAAAGTAAAATAAGTAAAATATAAGACTTTAGACTAATAAAGCTTATAGAATCTATAACTTCGAGATTATAAAGTTTGTATATTAAGCTTATAAAGTTTATAATAAGTATAAACTTTACTATATTTTAAAGAGAGCTTTTTTCTTATTATTTATTATTAGTTATTTCTTAATTAGTAATATATATTTCGATATATTTTAATATAGTAGATATCTAATAAATTATTCTTATAAAATAAGAGTAGTTTATAGAATTTTTATTTAGAATATAAGTCTATATAATATTTTCTTTATTAATACTCTTTTTTTTTCAATATCTATTTAGAAGATAAAATTAACTTTATTATCTTTTTATAGATAAATAATAACTAGATTAAATTACTTTCAAGAACTTTATTAACGAAATAAGTAGATAGGGAATTTAGTAGCTATTATATAAACTATATAGATACTAATAATATAATTAAATTTATTAAGAAAGGCTTTAGCCTTTATAACTAACTTAACTACTTCTTCTTCTAATAGTATACTACAAATTACTTACTTTTCAAGTAATATATAATAGAATTAGAAGTGTTTAGATATCTTCTAGAAGTCAACTCTATATATAATAGATAATCTTTATAATATAGTATCTCTCAAAAGTGAGTTATATTTACTACTATTTACTAAATATTAAACTGATTAGAGAAGAATCTTATCGAAAATACTAGGATAAAGAAGTAAGTGTCTAATTTTAGAATAATACTTAGAGGTAAGATTCTATAACTATAAAGCTTTTAATCTAGTTAGTTCCTTATATAAGTATATCTCTTTTTATATAGTTAGTAAGATATTAGTAATAAGATATTAGATTAATAATAAGATAATCTCTAAGTTATTATAGATTCAAGTCTATATCTTGTAATTGTAGATATAGTATATAAAGCTTAGTAATATTAGTAATAAGATATTAATAATAAGATAAGATATTAGTAATAAGATATTAGTAAGATATTAGTATATAAGATATTAGTAATAAGATAACCTTTAAGTTATTATAGATTCAGGTCTATATCTCGTAATTACAAGTATAATAATAACCTTTGAATTATTATAGATTCGAGTTTGTACCTCGTAATTATAGATATAGTATATAAAGCTTAGTAATATTAGTAAAATATTAGTGATAAGATATTAATAATAAGATAACCTCTAAGTTATTATAGATTCGAGTCTATACCTTGTAATTATAGATATAGTATATAAAGCTTAATAATATTAATAAGATATTAGTAATAAGATATTAGTAATAAGATAACCTCTAAATTATTATAAATTCGGGTCTATACCTTGTAATTGTAAGTATAGTAATAACCTCTAAATTATTATAAATTCGAGTCTATACCTTGTAATTATAAATATAATATATAAAGCTTAGTAATATTAGTAATAAGATATTAGTAATAAGATAAGATATTAATAATAAGATATTAGTAAGATATTAGTATATAAAATATTAGTAATAAGATAACCTCTAAGTTATTATAGATTTAGATCTATACTTCGTAATTATAAGTATAGTAATAACCTCTAAATTATTATAGATTCGAGTTTGTACCTCGCAATTACAAGTATAGTATATAAAGCTTAGTAATATTAATAAAATATTAGTAATAAGATATTAGTAATAAGATAACCTCTAAGTTATTATAAATTCGAATCTATACTTTATAATTGTAAATATAGTATATAAAGCTTAGTAATATTAATAAGATATTAGTAATAAGATATTAGTAATAAGATAACTTCTAAGTTATTATAGATTCGAGTCTGTATTTTACAATTGTAGGTATAATATATAAAACTTAGTAATATTAATAAGTTAGTAAGATATTAAGAAGCTTTTATATAAATACTAGTCTCCTTCCCTTTACAAAGTTTTAGATATAAAATATCTACTTAATATAACTATTATAAAAAATAAAAGGTTGTAGACATTTAAATATAGTAGTAAATACTATACTTTCTATAGTCCTTAGTATAGTAATCTACTTCGCTACTATATATTAATAACTATTAATATCAAATTTGTTTATATACTAACTTCAGTATAATAAATCGAACAAGCTAAGTAAAACACTTATATTTATAATCCCTCGAAAACCTGATAAGCTATAAGAATAGCTAGTTATAATAAATAAAGATTTTATAGTATTAACGAAGTACTATAAATAAGTATAGACTATATTAATTAATAATCTAATAAGAAGTAAAACTATTTATACTATCGTTAAAGCTAAGAAACTAGCTTTCTCGCTTAGATATATTAAGTTTAACAAAGATTTATATTCGAATAATATCTATATACTAGATCTCGATAATAATAATCTTATCTATAATAATTACTACTACTTTCACTTAGATATATTACCTAACACGAAAATATTAAAGTTGTTAAAAACGCTAACTAAAAAGTATTAGCTAAAGGATATTAAAGAGCTAATATATTTATATATTATTACTAATATAATACTATTTATATTTATTATCGATAAACAGTTAGTTACAACTAATTATATAATACTAGAGCTATAGGATATATTATACTTTATTATACTAGATTTTAATATTATAGCTCTAATATTTATAATAGAGAATATCTTCTACCTTGTCTATAATATATATAATATAGCTATTTTATAAACCTTATAGTCCTATACTATAGAAAACTATCTATTTTGTAAACTAAGCTACTTATTACTTAGTATAGCTTCTTACTCTTCGAACTAAGTATAACTAATCGATATTAACTTAAATAATAATAACAATATATTATATTTACTAAAAGAGCTATATAGAGCTATATAGAAACTATCTACTTTCAAGTATAATATTTTATTAAACTTTAATATAAAATTAGTATTAAACTTTCTAAGTAGCTTTTATAAGAATAGCAAAACCCTTGGATACTCGCTTATAGATATCTTATATTAAATCAAACTAGTATTTGTAAAGCTAGAATACGATTTATTATATAGAATAAAATTCTAAGTTATAATTATTATTATTATAGAAAGTAGTAAAGCTAAAAAGCGAGAGTTCAAAATTATAATATTCTCTTTTCAATACTTTATAATTATTAATATTAAACTTTATAATATCTATATTTTAAAGTACTATAATCTATTAACTAATTATATCTTATATACTTACTATAATAAAGATAACTAAATTATACTTAACTCTTATAATAGCTTCTAAGTTCTTATATATTTTCTCCTCGACTTATCGATTATTAAAATTAACTAGTAAATATTACTATTTTATAAACTTATTTAACTATATTACTAATCGATATCTGATTCCTACAAATACTTAGAAAAATTCATTTTAAACAAGACTTTTAAGCTAGTAGAATAAAAGAAAGAGGATTTTATATTACTTCAATTTGTTAATAAGAAAATAATTCGGAATAATAGACTATTTTCCAGCTTATATAGTAAATAAAGAAGTTCTTTATATAGTTATATCTACTATATTCTAGTAGTTCAAGCTAGTAATAATATCTTAATATTAAGTTTCGTTATTATACTAGTATTATAAAAGCTTATACTTACTTGATAGAAGTTAACTATAATAGAAAAGCTTGATTATATATCCGAATTTATATTTAGTATTATCTATAAACGTTTGAAAAAAGACTATTTAAACTAGTATAAATAATACTAATAAAGCTAACAAAGATTATTTAAAAGAGTAAATATTAATTAAACTCTTTTTAATATCTCGCTTACTTTATTTAATAGTCCTTTAATCACCTACTATATAATTAACTTAATTATACTCTATAAGTTTATCTTTTTTATCTTATCGAGTATTATAGATTATAGAAATAACTCGACTATTTACTTAAAAGATTTAAACTAAGTATATTATAGATAATTTATATAATAATTATTTAACTTATATTTATAAATAGTAGTATATATTTGTAAAAATCTGAAATAAGAATATACCTCGATTTATATTATAGTACTATACTAGTTAGTATCGAATAACTCTATTACAAGCTAGGCTTAAGTCGAGAAAGAGGTATAAAGATAAATAAAACTCGAGTACTTTTATAAAGCTTTTATATTATAGATCAAGAAGAAGAATATATATATATTATCTTTATAGAAGTTATATTAATATATATAAAATTTATTTAATTAATATATTTTTTTCCTTAGGATTATATATAACTTTATTATCTTTATTATTATTAATACTAAGTTTAAAGTACTTTATATAACAAAGTATCTACAGATTCTAATAATAGATAAAGTACTTTCCGATTATAATCTAGAATTAGAATATTTTAATAATAAGAATTTATTCGAGTAATTATAGTAAGATATAAATATCTTAATAGAAGATATATAAGTTTAACTAGAGTTTACTTTAATCGATATAATAACTCGAAGAGGCTAAAAACACGTTTTAAATAAAGATCTGAAGAATATATAATTTAAGCTATTTAATATATATATTAAGACTAATTAGATTATTATCAAAGCGATACTAACTTAGATATATAAGCTAGTAGTTTTACAAAGTAACTAGTATTCAGAGAGGTTTGTAATACTATACTTATACTAACTATAAAGAGGTAGTTTATATATAATCTTGTTTACTTTTAACTAATAATATAAGAAGCTTAGAAATATAAGTTTAAATTGAATTATAGATGATTTTATAAAGAGAAGAAAGTTTATATTTATTTAAATTCACTTTATTTCTATTTATATTTTCATTGAATTTTAATCGTTTAACTAGATAATTAATATTCTTCTGATTAGTAACAAGGCTTAAAATATTATATTACTATAGCTCTTTAATAGTATTAATAAACACTTTTGATTATTTATTAATTATATTAATAAGAGTTATTATTTTATAAGATTAGCTTATAAAGAGAAAAGGTAAATTTTTATTAATTTACTATTTTCGTAAGTACTACTTCTTGTTTAATTAAGTAATTGATATTCCTCTAATTAGTAGCTAGAACTTAGTACTATTTGAAAAGAGATTAGTCTTAAAAGTTAATATAGAAACTTTGTTTTAAACTTATTTAAGCTGAATAAATTAGAGTTTATAAGATTATAAATCTAGTTTTACTCTTTCTTTATTTATTATAGTCTACAAGTATATAATATTATAGTAACTAAAGATAAAAGTAACTAGAACTTATAAGATTATAATTCTAATTTTACTTATCTTTTATCTTTCGCAGTTTATAAGTAGAAGCTTAGATAAGTAATTTAATTTTAACTCTTAAAGAATAATAAATTACTTCGAGGTTTGTAAAAGATATTATATATAAATATTAAATCTTTGTTCTCTAATAGTTGTAAAAAAGAGAGTTAAGATATTATATTAATAGAAAAAAAAATAGATAAATCTTCTAAAATATATTCTATCTAGGCAAAACTAAAGATATAGACTAAACTAGAGTATATAAGAATAATATATAATTCTATAGTAGCTTTTTATAAAATACTTTATTTACTAACTAAAGTATTTTTTAACTGAAACTATAAATACTAATAATATAGATTATATAACAAATATAAATTATTAGTTAAAAATCCTATATACTAAGAGTATATTATATAATAAAGACTCGATTCGAATAAAAAGAAAAAGTTACTAGTATATAATAATAGACTGAAAGAAGCTTTAGCTAAGTTAATTAGAACTATAATACTTATATAATAAGTAAAAGAGATATTAGACTTATATAGTTCTAAGTATTATATATAAGTTCTAAAATATAATTATACTAACTATATCTAATTCTAGATATACTAAGGTTGTAAAAAGATACTTATTCTATATTAAAAACTTATAAACTAAGTAACTAATAAAATCTAAATTTCTAAGATCTAGTTTATATCTATCTATATAAATCTTTATTACTTTATACTTATTATATTTTTATAATATTTCTTAAATAATAAAATTTCTATTACTATTATTTTAGTAATATTTTTCTCTTTAAACTTTTCTTGATAATAAAGTTTCTTTATTTTATCTAATTTAAAATCAGGTTTAATATTTTCTAGTTTCTTTATAGACTTTAGTATAAAGGAACTTGCTCAAGTCTATAATACTAAAATTAGTATACTAGAGACTTATTTTATTAATTCTAATATCAAAGTTTGAGAATCCTTTAAAATAAGCTTTAAATTAAACTCTGGAGTAAATCTATAACTACTAAATATTAAAGATTAATTATTAACTAAATATATCTTATTAAAATATTCCTTATATTATAACTTCTAAGTTTTATAAATATCCTAAATAAGTTTATTAACCTTTTCCTATCTTTAGAGATATTTAATTATAGTTCTTATCTCTTAACTTTTCTCCTATTAACTATTAATATACTATTTAACTAAAATTTAAATATTAATAAACCTAAGACTTTTAATTACTTTTAGTTTTAGTTAAAGTTATTTATATATCTCTTACTAATCAATATTATAATTTATTAATTTATTATCTATAAATAAAGTAATTCCTTATATAACTTGAGTATATACTCTAGTATATTTATAAGACTTGTTAATATTTTTCTTATTTTCCCTTTTTATATTAATTAGATTATTATAATTATACTTTTCGAAGAAATAATCTATATCTTTCTCTCTTTCTAATTTATAGGATTTAGTATTCTAAAGTCTATATTCTATTAAAAATCGATAAGAATTACTTATCTTTTTATAATAATTAATAGTAACTTATTTATTAGAAATTCTTGATACTTTATATACTATGTAAAAGTTCTAAATATCTTTAAAGTTAGAATTATATTCTAAAATAAGTTCCGATTTATATTATATCTTATTACTTAACTAGTAATCTATATCTTTTTTATTACTCTTGTTTTCACTATTAGTTATTATAACTTTTAGAATAAATTTTCCTTTTTAAAATAAAAAAGTCAAAGTAATTAAAATAATAAAGTCTTCTCTTTTAGAAATTAAAATAGTAGAGCTTTCTTTTTTAAAAGTCGAAATAATAAAGTTTTCTCTTTTAGAAGTTAAAGTAACTAAGCTTTTAATTATATTTTATATATTATTAATATCCTATATATCTTCATTGTTAATATTATTTTTAAAAGTGTTTTATAACTAAGTTTTCTTAATTAACAAAGATAGTATAGTTGAAGACCTTTATTTTACTTTTAGAGATTCTTATACTATACTATTAGATATTATCTTTATATTAAATTCTAGAATATCAGATAATTTTAATAAGTTAATTTTGTTAAAATCGAATATTAACCTTTTTAGTATATTTAATAACTCGGCAGTTATACTCGAACTTAGAGTTTAAGTTTTTAATAGAGTTATAGATCTTTAATTTAAATTTTAATTATTATTATCAATTATAACTAGATTTATAAGTATTTATTTTCACTTTCCTAAAATACTCTTTATAATAATTATAACTCTTTTAGATAGTTAGTTATTATTCTATATTAAATTAATCATCTTAGGACTTTAACTAGTAAGTAATAGAGAAGAAATAGAAAAAGAAGATATTATATATTTCTACTTTTTCTATCTACTATTTATTATAATATAATAGTTTTTTAAAGAGTTAGAAATTCTTATTATTTTTAAATATATTTATTATCTTATTAAAATCTAAAAATAGAATTATATTATTTTATAATTTTCTTGAAATAGTAAATATATATATAGTATCTATAAACTTATTTATTAAAATAGATAATCTTCTTAATAAACTTTTATATTTAAAAAATCAAGAAAATAAACTTCTCTATATCTATAATATATATAGCTCTTATAATTTCCTTTTAGTTATTATATAATTCTTGATCTAGAGATACTAATTATTAAATTAGTAGAATTAATACTTTTCAAAGTTGTAGTAAAAGTTATAGAAAATAAAAGTTAAAAAGAAAATAAAATATAATTAAAAGACTTTAAGAAGTAAAGTTTAAAGAGAATTCTTAAAAGAGATATAACTATCTAGAAACTAAGATTATATAATAAGTAATATATAATAGATAAGTTTTAATATAAAGAAACTATTCCCTATTAATATATTTATAAAGACTTATTCCGATTTATAAAAGTATTCTTAAATCAAGGAATAATTCTTAAATACCGAAATAGCTTCTTTTTAGATTTATTATTAATAAAATATACCGGAAGTATATATAAGAATATAAAAACATTGTTCTAATAACTTTATATATAGAAGTTAATAGATAAATCAGTTCTAAGTTATTTATATTTTTATATTCTTTTATATAGTCTATAACTTTTTATATTTAATAGTCTTTAATAATAATCTATTTTTAACTATTTTACTTTTACTATCTATAAACTATTACTTTAAACTTCTTAAACCTAAATTATAAATTTTATAAACTTAGTCTAACTCTATAATATTTACTTTATATTTATTATATTATTTTATCTTATCTTTCAATATCTATTTCTAAACTCTAAAATACTATCTATAATCTTTCAATCTAAGCTTTATAAATTATAAACTCTTTAAACTCTCTATACAATTATTAAAAGATATTATATAGTTTTTCTTTACTTAAGGGTATTAAGTAAATAGTAAAAAAGAGCTTCTAATAAATATAGTAAGATATTTAATAAAGTTTATAAAGTATTTTAAAATACTATTAATAAAAATAAATCTTGTAATATAGATATTTTAATTCTCGAGTAAGTTCCTTTATATAAATAATTAGCGATAGTATTAGAAACTACTTAGTAAATTATAATCTTTAAGTTATAAATTTAATTACTAATATATATCTTTATTATTAAAGAATATTATAATCGAGGATATTAATAGTAAGTAGTATTATAGATATATATAAAGTATTGTAAGCTAAAAATAATAATATTATTAAATTTGAAAACGAAAAATTTTATATAAAATAAAAAAAAGTATTTTACTATTTATAATTATTCTATATATATTAATCTTAATTATCTATAAATAGTAGTTAACTGTTATTAGGTTATAATAACTATTATATTATTCTATAAATAGTAGTTAACTGCTACTAGATTAGTAACTATACTAAGTTACTAAGTAATATATAAATAATAGTTAATAACTACTAGGTTATTTCAGAAATATTAGTTAATAGGTTATTTAACTATTCTTATTATTCTTAGTTCTTTTCAATCTAATAAATATATATAAGTATTAGATAATAGAGTTAAATTAAATAAGTAGATTTTTTCTTATATTTAAAATAGTATTATTAAAAGAAGTTAGATATTAAGAGTAATAATATTCAATAGAGCGATTTTGTAGATAGTATATTAATCTTTTTAAATTAGCTACTTAAATCTCTTTAGATTATAAAGTTGATACTTTTATACTCTTTTAAAAATAAAGTATATATTATACTTTCAAATTAAAGAAAGATAAAATTTAACCTCTAAATTATCAAGAAATCGTAAGATAATTCCTAGAAAATATTTTCAAGTTATATAACTAATTATAAATAGAAATCTCAATTTCTTCTAAAATTTATAAGAATAGTTATAGATTATAAAAATATAGTTAAATTAAAATCAAATACAAAGTCTAAGATTAAATAAAAGATTATATTAAAAGAACTAGAGATAGTAAAGTCTAAAGATTATTTAGAATTTATTAAGATAGTTCTATTATTACCTTTTTAGTTATAATTTATTTCTTAGATAAACAATACTATTAATTAGTTAGAAAACTAATACTAGAACTTTTAATCTCAATTATATTCAAGTCTATTAGTAAGATATAAACTGTAATAGAAATTTAATAAATAGTAAACTATAATATAAAACTTTATAAGCTAAGTTTTCTACTTCTTAAACTATATAGTCTCTTTTATAATAGATTAGTTATTGTTTATTACTTTATAAGCTACTAGTTATAACTTATTTTATTACCTACTTTATTACTTACTAAGTAATAAGTAACTTACTTATAATCTATAGATTATTTATTACTTAGTAGATTGAGTTTTTAACAGCTTATTAAGTTCTTAGCTATTTAGCTAAAGCCTTATATTGAAAGTATAAAGACTTATCAAAGTATTATTTATTAAGTCTCTTCAAGTTCTAGAAAGAGTATTAGATTTATTAAAAGAAGAGTTCTAGTATAATAAAGACAAACTAGTATCTTTTCAAAATAGAGGTATTATCTAGTAATAATTAATTTGAATATATCTAAATAAATTATTTCTGAGAACTATATTAAATCTCTATATATAAAATCTATATTTTTATTAAAGTCTTTCAAATATCTATATAATAAAGATTGAAAGTCTAATTCAATAAGCCTAATATATTTATTAAGATTTTTAGATATAATCCTTCTAATTTTTATTAATATATTACTATTTATATAAACTAATAGTATATTAGTATAAATTAAGAACTTAAGAATAAAGTAATTATTAAAAATTATAATATCTCCTTTTCTTATTTAAAACTCTTTACTAAGGATATTTTATATATTTAGAAAAGTGAATATCTTATATATTTTTTAGTATATATTATAAAGAACTATTTTAAGATTAGCTAAATTATATTTATCGAGAATATTCTTTATAATATATTTATTACTTATATTTTATATAGTAGATAATCTTTTTAGAATATATAACTTAACTTCTAAAATTTAATCTTATATTAGAACCTAGAAGGACTAAACTCGAAATAGAATTTATTTTACTTATATCTATTTTTATAACCTTATTTATCTAGCTTTTTACCTATTACTAATAAGCTTATAGTTTAGTAAATAAAGTATATAATAATGATTATTTAATTTGAAATTTATATTCGATATCTAATTACTATATTAAGATAATATAATAAGTATAAACTTTATAATTATTATAATTATATATAAGCTCTTTGATATAAGGTATATAGTTTATAATCTTAATTCTAGTAACAAATATAATTATAATCTTAAATATACTAAGATTATATTATAGACTAAATAGACTATCTACAAAAACAATTAGTTTTTAATTAGTTAATTATACTAGTTTCCCTGTAAATCTATAATAGAGTTTAATTAGTAGAGAAATTGTAAGTTTATTAATACTTTGATTTTACTATACGATTATAAATAAATAACTTTGAAATATTAATATAATTCTAGTAATAGGTATAATTATAAAAATATATTAGTCTACTTTTATATTCTAAAACTTAAAGACTTTAATTATAACTCTTATTGTTTAAGGAAGATTAGTAACCTTAATAGATATAATCGCTTTACTATATATAAAATTTCTTAATAAAAAGATAGCTATATAAATTAAAGTTAAAATAGATTATAAATATATTTCAATTCTCAAGAAAATTCGAGCTATTAACTTTTTGAGTATTAAGTGAAATTATAAAGTAATAACTATAATAATAGTAAGAATCAAGTAGGAATATAAGAACTATTTATATATAGTCTATTATATAAAGTAGAGAGATATAATACTAAGTAGAATTAAAATACTAGTTCTTTATATTATAATTAGAATACAAACTTATTTAATTATATACTTTGAACTTATAACTACTCTTAATATATTCAAAGATATTTAGATCTATTTTAAAGATAAATCTTTTATTAAGATAATAGCTATATACAATAATATTTATATAATAACTATTATACTAAATATCTTATAAGCTTCTAGATAACTTCTTAGAGAGATTCTTATTAACTTAGTTATTACTATTAATCTTCGCTTATAAAGAAGTAAAACAAAGTTAATTATAATTATAGTAACTACTCTATTATTAAAATCTACTATTAATTTGAAGCGAACTACTATACAAACGATATTAATAACGATATAAAAAGTATATATTATAATATTAAATCTTATTAATATATTAAAAAAGTATATTCGATAAAATAAAAATAAATAGAAAAGATATTTAAGAAAATAGAAGGAAATCAAAAGTTATATAATTCTAACTAACTAGAACAAGAGATAAATAATTATCTATATTCTAAAAAATATAGTAAAGTAAATAGTATACTATATAGAGATTTTGAGATTAGAATAAAAAACACTTTTATATAATACTTCTATACTTGAAGATTTCTATATAGATATAAATAATATTATCTTTATAGAAGGATTAACAAGTTTATTATACGAAAATTTCTAGTACTTCCTTTAAAATTTAGCCTTACTAAGTTAATAGAAAGCTCTAAATTAATAGAAAGCTCTAGATTAATAGATAGCTTTAAATTAATAAATAACTTTACTAAGTTAATAAAGATTCTATAAATATAGTAAGTATTTCTAATAATATAAATACCTTACTATAAGATATAATTAGCCTTCTAAATATAATAAGCTTTTTAAATACTTCTACTAAAATAGTTTCTTTAATATAAAAAGAAGATATTATATATAGCTTTTATCTTATTATATATATTCAATAATATAATATTTTATTATAAACGAATTAACTAGTAAGAGAAAAAGCGAAATAATTAGATATAGAAAGAATATACTATTTAAGAAAGTATATAAACTAGATAAAATTAATAGAGTAGATATTATAATTTTCATCTTATATTAGAATCAATTATCTACTTACAAATCTATAAATTACAATTTATAACTACTATCTCTAAATAAAATAGTAAGTTTAATATTTTAACTTTAAATAGTATACTAATAAAGTTAGAAATTAATATATTTATTATCTATTTATCTTAGACTAAAGAATATAGAGAAGAAATTAAAATAAAAAAATTATTTTACTTCTTCTTTATTAACTAATATTATTAATTATAAGGAAGAATATATAAAAAAGCTTTATACTATTTAAGAAGAATTATTAGAAAGTAAAGTAAAAGAGAATTCAAATATTAATAACGAAAAAATAAATAAGGATATAAATATCAATTAAGAAAGAAAGAAAATAGAGATTATAATAATAAGGATTAGTAAGGAATTATAAATAATAGAGTTATTTATTATTTTAAAAGCCTTTTATTAATAAAGAACTTTAAGGTAATATAATTATAGACTTTATAAAAGTTTTATACTATTAAAAGTAAGCGAAAGAAATTACTTATATATTTAATAAGTTAAAGTAATTAACTTCACCTTATTAATAAAGAACTTTAAAGTAATATAGTTATAGACTCTATAAAAATTTTATACTATTAAAAATAAGTGAAAGAAATTACTTATATACTTAATAGGTTAAAATAATTAATTTCGTAACTAAGTTAATCTATAAAACAGATCTTAGGAAATTATATAACTAATTTATATTTGAAGCTAAATTAAGTTATTTTATATTTCTAATATTTATATAAGAAACTAATCTTGATAATTCTAGTAATAAAATAATATATTTATTGAGAAGGGAATTATCTTAAAAATAGATATTTATTCTTAATATAAAATAGTCTATCTTATCTCGATAAGTATCTATTAATTATAGTAATTCTTTTATAATCAAAAATATCTATAAACTATTAATATCGAAGTCTACTATAATAACTTTAGTTTACTATATATTAATATAAATAGGATATTAAGAATACTTATAAATAAAATTCTTCTCTTTTTATATATATTTACTATTCTCTAATAAAAAACTTTTATTTCTTAAGAAGAACTAAATAAAAGTAATATAATATTTATCTTATTAATATAGATAACTTTTAGTAAAAAGACTATTTTACTTAGTTCTTAAACTAGCTTAGAGTTAAGATAATAGAATATATATACAAAGTTATTTATTCTAAAAATAGTATATATAATATATATACTATATTTAACTTAGACTAAATTATATAATTCTTATATTATATATTATTTCTTTAACTTTTTCTCTTCTTATATTATAATATATTATACTAAGTAAATTTAGATTACTCTATACTTAAAAACTTCTAATAGTATATATTAAATATAGTTTTTATAAGTATTAATAGTCTATTTAGAAAAATAATAAAACTAATTAAAAATAATTATAGATTCTTTAGTAATCGATATATATACGATCCTTAACTTGAATATTAGGAAATAAAGTATATTAAGATATATTTACAATTTAATAATATATTTATAATCTATAATTTACTTATAGATATTTTTATATAGTTTCTTCTTATAGAATATCTAATACTTCTTACTATATTCACTACTTTTCGAACTTCACTCTTAGTAATGTAAAAGGCTAATAAAGTAAATATACTTATATTAAAAGCTTATTAGTATTTACTATTATTATAAATTATAGCTATCTTTTATATAATTAGAGTAATAAGTATAAACTAGTTATAGTAGATATAGAAGTTGAATTACCTTTAAATAGTTAATCGAATAATAATATAAATTTCTATTATTATTTTTATTATCAAGTTTCCTTTACTAAACCTTCTAAGTTCTAGCTTATTGAACTTAGTAATAAGACTTATAATAACGATAATTAATATTTATATATCGAAAAATAGACTATAGTCTATAATAGTAATTATAATTACTATAGTTACTAAAGTATATATAATATTTATACTAGCTATATTTATACTATATTATATTATATAATTAAAAAAGATAAAAAAGGATTATAAAAGAAAAATATAAGAATTATAAAAGTATCTAAATAGAAAAATAAGAGAATTACAAGAGTATTAACTATAACTAAGATAATATTATAGTTAATTATATAATAAATAGTAATTAATTATTATTATCTACAGACTATTGAAAATGAAAACTCGGTCTCAAGTAAAGTAATTTCTTTAAGAAATATCTTCCCTTATTAATAAGCTTTAACTTCAGTTTAATTAATTCCTTTATATTTATATAATTATATAGTTATAATATCTACTAAAAGAAGATAGTAAAAGATAGAGTAAATAGTAGAGGAATTATAAGTTTAGTAATAGTTATAAAAACTATAGATATAGTAATAGTAGTTTAACTTTAATAAATTATTAAGAAGATTTTTATTTCTATAATTAAGAGATCTAGTAATATATAAATATTTAGTAGTTTTGCAATTCTCTAAAAGATAGTAAGTTAGTAATAAATAAAAAAACTTATTAATTAAATAATTAATATTATATTCTAAACTTAATCTAATTATTTAAATTTAAAACTATAATATATATCTTGTTAAGTTCTATAATTTATTAAGAAAGTACTTATATAGTATTATTTATATTCTATAATTATACTCGAATTTTTATATTATAATTATATAATATAGTATTTTACTTATAAAATAAATATATAGTTTAATTAAGTTTTAGTTTATCTTATTATATTAAATAATTAATTCTATTTTATAGTTCGTAAACTCTAAGAAGTATATTAGTTATAAGAATTCGAGGATAGTATACTATTATAATATATAAATTTTCTAAATAACAGATTTATACTATTATATTAAAGATATAACTTTATATCTAATTTTAATTCTTAAACTTCTTTATAACCTCTATTATAATAAGAGGATTAAACAAATTCTCCTAATTAATATTAGTATTACTAGTTCTTAAGAAAGTTAACTAAGTATCTTTTAACTTATTAAAAAGAGTATTAAACTTATTATTAAAGAGGGTTATAAAGGATAATTCTTTAAACTTAGTAGTTATATTAGATATCTCTTTACTTTTATTAAAGGAGGATAGTTATTAGGAAGAATAATTATCGATTATATTAACTAGTAAGTTTAATTATTTTTAAGAATAATTTAATTGTCTTTGAGAATAAGAATAATTTAATTATCTTTAAGAATAATTGATAAATAGGTTTGATTATCTTTTTATATTAAGATATAACGAAATTCGAAGTAGTATTATATAATATATTTCTATTAATAATTAAGTTATTATCTTACTTAATAAACTTAATAAAATATTTCTAAAGTTATAATCTATTTATTTATAATCCTAGTTTTTATAGCTGGTTTTTGTAACTTATATTTAACTGCTAATTAACTTGAGACTAAATACTTATCTTTATCTAATAGTTTAGTTTACTCTTGATATACCTTTATAACAATATAAATACTTATTTTTTTAAAGTTATCTAATAATATTATTTTTCTATTTTTGTTATTTATACTAATTTACTAGAAAGTAATTACTTATTATAGATTATTATCTAACTATTATATAATAGTTAGATATATTACTTCTTTTCCTATTCTTTTCTTATATCTCTTCTTTTTCTATATTACTTCTTTTCTTATATTATTTCTTTTTCTATATTACTTTTTTTCTTATATTACTTACTATTAAAAAATCTATTTTTTTTCTAATATCTTTCTATAAAACTATATTATAGATAATAACAACTAAGTGATTATAGACTGAAAAGAAACTAATATATTTATAAATATTATATATAAGATATTCTATATATATAGTATTAGAAATTATAGTTTTGTATAACTATTATACTATATATTTTCGAATAGAAGAAACTATATAGAATAAATTTAAAAAAACTAAATATCTATTAAATTAAGAAGAAATAGAATAAGTATTAAATTTAAACTTTAACTTAGGTAGTTCTATTAGAGCTTTAAGTAAGTAGTAGAAATAAGTTTGTTTTCTATATTATCTTATCTCTAAATTATAGTTAATAATATATAGATCTTTTATTTTTATTCTTTAAAATAATCTCCTTTTATAATTCTACTACTATTTAGAAAGTTCTTATTTTCGTAACCAGACTATACTTTATCGATACTAGAATAGCTTTTATAGATAGTAGAATCTTTATAAAATTATATATTAAAATAAATAGACTATAAGAGAATAATTATTAGATTATAGAAGATAGTATAGAAGAAATAAATAATAAAGCTATCTATATAATTAATATAAGATAATAAGTCTATATAGTCTAGTTCCTCCTTCTACTTAGTTTAAAGAATCTGATATAATCCTTGTATTAAAATAAGTAAAGTATCTTTTCTCTTTTCTACTCGATAAGTGATTATTCTAATCTTTATATTATATAAGCTAATACTTTATTACTACAGAGTTAGTATAATTTCAAGTTAAATAGTTACTAATTCTATATCTATATTTCTATCTTCTATTCTAACTATTATATAATAAAGAAGAAGATTCTATAATCTATATCTAAACTTTATAATATAAAGTATAATAAAGAATAATATAATAAGTATAATTATTATAAGTATAATACTAATTATTTTAGAATTAATTATTAGTATTATTATTGTAGATAGTATATAAATAAATAATTTCTATAATACTTAAATAAATCTAAATTGCTATAAAGTTTAAAAATTAAGTAATATTTCTATAACTCGAGTATAATTACTAATCGAGGTTTTTCAGACTATAGTAGTCTATTGCCTATAAGTAACTACTGTTTATAACCTCTAATCGCTTTTAAGTCAAGTCGCTACTTAATTAAATATAACTTAAATATTTCGTATAATAGCTACTAAGTTAAATATATCTTATACTTTCTTACAACTACTACTAAGTCAATATATCTTATATATTTCAAGCAATTTTATATATACCTTGTATTTTTCATATAACTACTACTTGACTAGCTTGAGTATAAAAAAGCGCTATTAAGTTAAATATTACTATAAGCTTAAGTATCGCTATTAACTTAAATCTTATAACTACTACTAGGTTAATATACTTTATATATTTCGCATAACTACTACCTAGCTAGCTCGAGTATACTATTCTTATTATTACTACTAAGTTGTATTCGAGGATTATCTGCAAAAGATACTATTAGGTTAAATATTACTATAAACTCAAGTATCATTATTAGCTCAAGTCTTATAATTACTACTAAGTTAATATACTTTATATTTTTTATATAACTGCTATCTAACTAGCTCGATTATAAAGAAGTATTATTAGGTCAAGTATTATTATTAACTTAAAGTATTATTATTAGATTATATTACTATCTAATTAATTTATTTTAAAAGTTAAACTAGGTTAATATAAGTATTACAGAAATATTACTATCTTATTTTATAACAGATTAGATATAAAATAGAATAAGATACTTACAAATATATTATAAATATTATATTTAGCTAGCTTTGCTATTTTACTTTAACAACTTATATACTAAGTTTAAATTCAATATATCTAATACTTTAAAAGCTATTAATATCTATCTCAACCTTCTGGAAAATATAAATTTATCCGAATTACTAAGAAAATCGAGATTTATTAATTGATAATTATTATAAATAAAAAGAAGAGATACTTATACTTACTATTAAAGGATATTAGACTAGGATTTCTTTAAAGCTTTTTATAAAAGAATCGGAGTTGTAGAGAAGAGAGTTAATAATTTAGTATTTTATCTTATAGATACTTACTATTAACTTAAGTTATTATATATAATAATTTGCTAATACAAGATAGATCTAGATATAATAAAAATATCTTTGTTTAATATTTAAAACTAACTACAAGTAATAAGCGAAATACTCGACTATGAAATTATATATTATAATAATATAGCTAGAACTTTGAATTATTATATATAAAAGTATAATCAAGCCTAGAAGTACTATAATATCGTAGTAGAGACTACTAAGTAAGGTTTAATAATTATTAATAAGTAATAAGAGAAGATTATAAAGTTTAAAAGTATACTCTCTTAAATCTTAAGAAAACAACTATAATTATTATAATTTATAATATACTAAGTATTCGTGGAGGAAGAAAGTACTTTAAATATAGATAAGATAAATATAGATAATAATACTAAACTAGATCTTAAAATAGAGGTTTAATTATCTTATATAATTATTATAAAATATTATTAAAGTATAAATTTATTAGTTTTAGTAATTATTTTCTTTAGTAGTTTCTTTTCAACTAAGTCTTTATAATTTATTACTTGTTTTTTTTTCTTATTTATATATATTATTTTAAAATTTAAGTATATCTAATATATATATACTTTAAGTAAGTTTTTATAATATATATAAATATTAACTTACTCTTCTCCTCTCTCTCTTTTGAAAAGCTTGTCTCTAAGTATTTAAAAAAAATACAAGAAATAAAAAGAAAGTAAAAGACTTTTATTCTAACCTTTTAACTTATTCTTTAGTCTCGATTATATTTAAGTTTATTAGGTCAATAGCTTGTAGATACTAGTAAGACTAATAATATTAATTAACAGAAGGAAGAGCTTAGAAAAGAAGTAAATATTATTACACTTTTTATATTTAAGATATATATATTAAAAGGTACTAATTCTTATTATTGAGAGTATAAAGTCTTTATTTATATTTCTAACTATATACTTTCAATTACCTTTTATAGTAACTTTTCTATATTCTAAATAAAATCTTAATCTTATTCGATTATTTATTAGTTATATTTATATAATGATAATAAGACTTAAAGTTAAAGATAGTTTAGATTACTTTAAGGTTAGACAAAGAAAAAGAAAATAAAAGTAGATAATTATAAACTTAGTTATAATCTTATTAGTAATTAACTATTATTTAGATTGAATAACTATTTGATTAACAATTATATAATCAATAGTAATATAGATTTATCTTAATTTAGAATAATCTACTTTTGTTTATTAGAAAGTATCTATTTCCTAGATACTTAATCTAGAAGAATATTATATATAGATAAATCTACTTTATAAATAAATATAACTTGATTAGATAACTATAATACTATCTTGAAAAGTTCTATTCTAATATAGAAATAAAATAGAGAAATTTCCTTTCGAATTATATAGATATTTATATAGTAAGACTTTCAACTTATCTTTAAATTCTTATAATTTAGTAATCTTGTAAAGCTTTTTTAAATCGAAAATACAAGATTTAAGAAGATAAGATTATTAATCTATATATATAAAGTAGAATATAATATATATCTTGATTCCTAAATATACTAGTCTACTAAGTCTATAAAAGAGTAGAATTATAGATACTATATTTAATTAATACTTTTAAATTATAGTATTACTTCGAACTCTCTTCTAAAGACTATTATAAATATATTACTAAACTATCTACTTATAATAATATCTAAATCTATTTAGTCTCTAGCTAAAACTAATTCTAAGTTGCAAAGTATTAATTGATAATATAGACTATTTTTTAGTATAATAAGAGTATAGTATATTATTATATCGAATTAGAGTTTAGGTATTAATATTATAAGGTTTAAAAAGTAAAGAAAATAATTTAGCTTTACTAAATCCTTTTTAATAATAATTAGATTATACTTAAATTTATTAATTATATCAACTTACTTTATATTGATATTCAATAAAGTATAAACATTTATATACTTAAAATCTTCTTTATATAATCCTAAAAGCTTTCCTCTAAATACTTTTCTAAACGATATCAAATTAATCGATATAGTTATACTAAAAAGACTTATCTTGAAATTAAGTATATATTCGATCAAGTATTCAAGTCTTATTATAATTGAAGATTATTATAATAAAGTATAATATAAAGTTATTAAGTATAAAAAGTTTTTAAGAAATAATAAATCAAAATTATAGCTTAAAAGGCTTATATAATATTTATCTACTTTAAACTTCTTTAGCTTATCAATTATTTGATCTACTTAAGTACTTATAGTTTATATTCTAATTTATTTATAATTTTAAAT